>PVLD010004312.1:0-127279 GCA_004027595.1 Dinomys branickii
GCATTCACGCTCGCCAAGTCTGTCTCGAGCTGGTGGTGTTTATTAAGGAGGATCGCTCCCTTGCTGCTCACCTGGTCGCCATCTTCCCATGTGTGTCAGTATGACAAATTTCACAATGCTTTTTTCTTCCTATCCATCAGCAAGTAATATCTTCCTATTTTATGAAACTCTTTTGAAACTCTTCCTTTTTTTTTTCAAAGTACTGGAATTTTAACTGTATACATCTTGTACTTCCTTTGTTAGAGTGATTCTTAAGTATATCATTTTATATGCTATTATGACAAGCGTGGTTTCCATAATTTTTTCTCTCAATATGTCTGCTGTTCGTTTACTGGAATACTTTGGTTTCTTAGTGTTAACATTTCTAGCTATGCTATTGAATTTGGTTAGTAAATCTGTAAGACTTTTGGTGGAGTTTCTATGGTTTTCTTTGTAGATTATCATGTCATATGCAAATAATGATAATTTCACTTCTTCCTTTCCTATTCTTATTCTTCTTATCTTTCTGTCTTGCCTAATAGCTCTAGCTAATATTTCCATAACTATATTAAACAGGAGTGGTGACAGTGGACATTCTATTCTTGTTCCTGATTTTAAGGTGAAAACCTTCAATTTTGTTTTTTTTTTTCAATTTGGTATGATGTTGGCTGTTCATTTCTTATAGATGTCTTTAATCTGGGTGAGGTAAAGGTCATCAATTCGGATACTCTGTTGGATATTTATCATGAATGAGTGTTGGACTTTATCAAAAGCTTATTCTGCATTTTTTGACATGATCATGTAATTTTTGTCTTTGGCTCTATTGATATGGTAATTACACTAATTGAGTTGCATATATTGAGCCATCCCTCCATTCTTGGGGTGAATTCTACTTGGTCATGGTATAAAATCTTCTTGATGATTTGCTCCATTCTGTATGCTAGTATTTTATTGAGAAATTTGCATCTATATTCACTAGGAGATTGGCCTGAAGTTCTCTTTTTTTGTTGGGACTTCCTCTGGTTTCAGTATCAGGGCAATACTTGTCTACAGGAGTGAGCTAGGGAGAATTGTTTTCCTCCCTATTTCATTAAAGAGTTTGAGAAGAAAATGCATCAAATCTCTAAGTTTGTTGTAGAATTCAGCTGTGAATCCATCAGGACCTGGGCTTTTCTTTGTTTTTCATTCCATTTTCAATTTCATTGGCTGACATTGAGTTATTCAAGATTTTTATATCCTCTTGATTCAGCTCTGATAATTCACATGCATCTAGGAATCTTTCCATTTCCCCTGGGTTTTCCATCCTATGAGAGTTAAGACTTTCCAAGTAGGTGTGGATGATCTTCTGCATTTCTATAGGATGTGTAGTGATTTCATCTCTTTCATTCCTTTTTGCATGTATTTCAGGTTTTTGTTTCTTTTTTTACTAAGGTTGGCTAGGAGTTTATCAATTTTATTTATTCTTTCAAAGAACAAATTTTTGATTCATTAATTTTCTGTATTGTTTGCTTAGTCTCCATTGCATTAATTCTTGATCTCATATTTATAATCCTGACTTTTTGTTGGCCTTTGGCCCTGATTTGCTCTTTTTCTCAAAAGTTTGAGGTGCAGCATAAGATTATTTGTGCTCATTCTGCTCTCCTGATATGGAAATTCATCACTATAAATTTTCCTCTGAGCACTGCTTTCATTGTGTCCCATAGGTTTCTTTCTTTTTTCTTTTTTTTTTTTTTTTTGGCGGTACTGGGCATCGAACTCAGGACCCTGTGCTTGCTAGGCAGGTGCTTATTCCACTGAGCTATATCCCCAGCCCTTGTCCCATAGGTTTCTTTAAGTTGTATCTGTGTTTTTGTTTGATTGTAAATATTGTTTAATTTCTTCTTTAATGTCATCTGTGACTCATTCGTTGTTCAATAGGGTATTATTTGATTTCCCTGTTTTTTTTATGGAATTTTTTGCAGTTTCTTTCATCATTAATTTCCAATTTTATTGCATCATGGTCCAATAGTAGGCATGGGATAATTTCAATTCCTTTGCATTTACTTAAGCATGTTCTTTATGCTAGCATATGGTGCTCTTTAGAGAATATCACATGCACAGCTGAGAAGAATGTGTATTCTGAAGTTGTTGGGTGGAATATTCTGTAAAGGTCCACTGAGTCCATTTGTTCACAAATTTGGTTTAGTTGTGTTGTTTCTTTGGTGATTACTTGTCTAGCTGATCTTATATTTTATGACAATGAGGTGTTAAAGTCCCCTGTTATTATGGTGTTATTGTTCACTTGATTTTTCACATTTGTTAAAATTTGTCATATATTTTGGTGCTCCTGTATTTAGTGCATAGATATTTATGATTGTTATCCCTTCCTCTTGCAGTTTTCCCCTAACACATATGTAGTGATCTTATCTCTTTTGATCTCTCTTGATTCGAAATTCACATTGTCTGCAAAGATTATAGGTACCCCTGCTTCTTTCAGGGATCCTGACTTATGGAGTATTGTTTTCTATCCTCTGACTTTCAGTCTATGAATTTATTTGTAGTTAAATGTGTTTCTTGTATACAGCATATTATTGGATTTTGTTTCTTGATCCACTATGCCAGTCTACTTCTTTTGATTGGTGAGTTGAGTCTGTTTACATTAATAGTTATAACTGGTGTGTTTTGGCTTATCTTTGTCATGTTATTTTCCTGCTGTTGGTTTCCTATGTTTTGCCTCTCACTGCTTGCTGTACTTTGGTGGCTCCTTTCGATTGTTGCTCTTGAAATTGTGGTAACGTTTATCTCTTTCTAGAGTATGTTCTAGTACTCTTTGCAGAGTTGCTTTGATGCTCATGAATTTATTTAGTTCTTTTGAATTGTGGAAATATTTTATACCTCCATTAATTTTGAAGGATAATTTTGCAAGGTACATCAATCTGTGTTGGAAGCTGTTTACTTTCAGGACCTGAAATACTTCATTTACTGCAAGGTCTTTTTGAGTTGATGGTTTGTGTTGAGAAATCTGCCATGATTCTGATGACCGTTGCTTTACAGGTGTTCTGTTTCTTTTCTTTAAGAGCTTTTAATATTCTATTCTCTTGCTGAATGTCTGTGATCTTGATTATTATATGCCTGAGTGTAGATTTATTTTGGTTATGGCTAAATGGAGTTTTATATTTTTCACTGAACTGTATTTCAGATTCTTTTCCATGCTCGGTAAATTTTCTGCTACTACTTCTGAAAATAGCCTTTTTATGTCATTTGTGTTGACTTCTGCTGTTTCATTGGCAGCTATTAATCTTATTATTTTTCTTTGCATTATCTTGAAGCTGTTTAACTGTTATTTCCTGGTTTTAAGGGAAGTTTCTTCCTGTGATCATTAACTTCAACGTCAATTTCAGGTCTGAAATTCTATCTTCAGCTCTGGTCAAGCAGTTTGCAAGCTTTCAATGGAAGTTTTAATTTCCTAGATATCTGTTTGAATGTTTCATGCGTTCTAATTTCCTATATTGTTCTTTGAAGGTTTCCATTATTCTCTGTGTTCCTCTGTTTTTTATCTATGTCTCTTACAGATGTGCTGAGAAGTTCCTTCATTACTGTTGTCCCTTTTTTCTTTGCCTGAGATATTATTTTCGATCGGATTTCTTCTGTGGCCCGATGGACCTGTTTCTTTACTTCTGTTGCTACCATTTCTGTTGTGTGATTTCCAAGCTGCCCTGTGTTGATATCTCCCGGACATGCTCTCTGTGTGGCGGGGGTCTAATATTGCATTTCCCCCTTCCTTTTGTCATTTTTGAAGATCTGGAAGTTTTGCGTTGCTCAGCCTCAGTCCTGCGATGGTGTGAGAGTGAGGAGCAAAGCTCTGAAACTCCTGAATGCTCGGTATGGCTTCCCCAGGGGTGCGGAGGTTGGGGTACAGTCACTGCAGCTCCCAAAACGGTATAGGGTTCAGGTTTGCTCCCACATGGGTGTGGGAGGGGTAGGTGTGTGGTCACTAAGGCTTCTGAAGCTGTCAAGGGCTCAGCTTGGCTCCCATGCCAATGGGAAAGGGTTGGGGTTAGCTCACTGAGGTTCCCCAAACTGTCTGGGGCTTAGATTGGTTCCCACAGGATGGGGAGCTTGACGCAATCCCCAAGGCTCCCCAAACTGTCTGGGGCTCAACTTGGCTCCCACACTGGTGGGATAGAGATCCAAATGGAATTTCTAGTTTTTTATTTTTCAGGAAACTCCACACTGATATCCATATTGGGGCCTAAGCAAGTCCAACATCCAGCAGTGCTAACTCTATGTGCTGTAGTTCCATATGGAACATCCAAAGCAATCTATGATAAATTGTGAGCTCCAAAGGCCTTGCAAAGCTCCCTTCCTAGGGTACTTCTGGCGGTTGTAGCTCCTATAGCTCTTGGGCCCCCTTTGCTCCCTCCTTGCAGCTTTCCTTTGACAATCCACACTCTTGGCTTTTCCAAACATCTGGTGTCTCCAGTGCACCTTTTGCTTCATCCTCATAGCTTCATCCTCTGCTCTCTCAGGGACACACTGCCTGGATTCTCAGGCCTTCTGAAATCTAGATGGAAGCCTTCTTCACCTCAGAACTCTTGCATTCTGTATGCACCTAAAACTAGCACCACATAATCAGCTGGCTCCAAGGCAGGGTGACACATGGCAGAGGGACAACCATTCATGGCAGTGAAAGACACCAAAATCAACAAGGTAGCGGGCAAGCCTCTTTCTGTCCCTTACACTATATGCGTGCTACCTGCCGTGGGGTGTGGCACTCACGCCCTTAATTCCAGCATTGGATAGTGAATCAATCACAAACTCTAGATTCAACTAACTATGAAAAGTCAACCCCACGATTGCGTGAGGCACTGAGGGAGCACCTAGTCTCAACCTATCATATTGATGTCATTTCTTTCTGATGTTCAGTTAGGGTTGCGCTCAGAAGGTCCTTGCCTATGGCTGTGCCTTCAAGAGTTTTACTTTTTACCTTTGTGTAGATTAAACATTTCTGTTTTAACCTTTAGATACTTGATCTGTTTTTATTTTAATTTAGGCTATATTGGGAGATTTAGTATACATTCATCTTTTGTGAGTGGATAGCCAGTTTTCTTTTTCTTTTTATTTTATTTTATTTTATTTTATTTTATTTTATTTTTTTTGTGGTACCGGGGATCGAACTCAGGACCTTGCACTTGCCAGGCAAGAGCTTATTCAACTGAGCTATATCCCCAGGCCCGGATAGCCAGTTTTCAATGCACTATTTGTTAAAGAGATTATCTTTCCTTCGTCATGTGTTTTTGTTCCCTTTGTCAAAAATTAGGGAGCTGAATACGCTTAGGAGTGTTTCCACATCCTCTATTGTGTTGCACTGATGTCTGCTTTTGTGCCAGTACCATGATGTTTGTATCACTAGCTTTGTAACATAACCTGAAATCAGTGATTGTGATGACTCCTGCTTTTCTCTCACTGCCCAGGATTTTTTCTCACAGGTTTCTGTTCCATTTGAGTTTTAAGATTGTTGTCTTTAGTACTGTGAGAAATGCTATAAGTATGGAATACTAATGCTTTTAGTATGTTGAGTAGATTAAGTTTAATCTGAATATCAGTCTTGAATTTATGGCTACTTTGACTTTATTGGTTCTTTCTATGAAGGAACAGGAGATATCTTCCGTTTTCTCATATCCTCTTCAATCTCCTTTCACAGTACTATAGTTTTCATTATAGAGGTCTGTCACATACTGGTTTAGGCTAATTCCTAGATCCTCAAATTTTGATGATATTGTGAATAGTATTTTTTTCTGATGTTTTTCTCAGTGAGTTCATTGTTGGTGTAGAGAAGCGTTATTTATTTTTGGATGCAAAATTTGTACTCCAGTGCACTAATTCTAGGAGTCTCGGTGGAATTCTCATGTTTTTCAATATAGAGTATCATGTCTTCTGAAAATAATGACAATTCAGCTTCTTGTTTGCCTATGTATCACTTTTATTTATTTCTCTTGCATGATTGCTTAGGGTAATAGTTCAAGTTCTATATTGAACCAAAGTAATAGTAACGAATATCTTTGTCTTGTTCATGATTTTAGCAGAAAGCTTTCAACTTTTCCCAGTTACTATGATGTTGCCAGTATGATTATTATAAATGGCTTTTATAAGACTGAAATACGGTGCTGCTACAACTATTTTCTTTAGTGATTTTATCATAAATGCATGTTGGATTTTGTTCCTGTGAATAGATAGCTGAGAAGCCATTTGAAGCTTGAATCTACACAAAAATTTATGATTATTGTCTCTTATCTTTCTTTATTCCAGCCTGAGTTTTATTATATCATGCAGACTGGTTTCTAGGAAAGAACATTCATAGAAGACAAGATAAAATGTGCAAATGTGTATCAATGCTCTGGTTAAAATTATTACAGAAAAGCTCAATAGATAAAATGAATATTCATAATCAAGCCCTGAGTTTTTAAAGAATTACTTCACAAAAATGGCACTATTCACTCCACACTTTTAACGTAAGAATCTACCAAATGTACATAGTTTAGATCATATATATATATATATATATATATATATATATATGGCAAAATTTATAAAAATCAAGCATGGTGATTTATTCTTAATATGTGTATTTAGAAAAATAAACCAACCTGTTCAAGTAATTGTAATTCAACAAATGATACAGATACTTCCAGTGAGGAGGCTGTCATAGAATCACATATAAAATGTTGAGAGAAATGTAAAGATGGGGCCACAAATTAAATCTGAGTATTCAGATGAAAGAAATCAATTTATTATTGTTTTTATCTAATCTGGGGAAATGTAATTCTTTGTTACTTATGCAAATAATAAGTTAGGGTCTTCCAGGAAAAAGATTTTTTAAAATCCATAGTGACACGATTAAGATGTATTTGAAGGTGAGTTCTGTCAAACTGGAAAATTGGTAGAGGTTATTTTTACTAGTTGATAGAATCAGTAAATAAGCCTCATTAAAATTTTTAAATAATCTTTAATTGTAGCCTGAACTAATTCAATACAATATAAGTATTGTTATTCTTATTGCTTATATAAATAATGTTCAAATATTCATTTTCCTTTTTGAAGTTACTAAAGAGTTAGTTTTCAAAAATCTACCATTGAAAAGCAAATGTAGGTAATTTTAATATGTAATAACTTAAATTCTATCAATATAGACAGTATTGAGTTAAATGCAGCTCATTATAGTATTTAAATTTCTTGTTACATGTGCAAATTTATTACTCAGCTGATATATTTTCTGTAAGTGTTGGGTCTGTTTTACCAAAGGAGACATTTAGTAAAACTAGTTCATAAAGTAAATCAAAAATATTCAAGGAGTACAGCATCCTTGGAGAAAGAAGTGTTTTCGATATATTAAATTTAAGAAATCTGATAATTCATTTGGAGATAACAATCTACCTTCATAAACATAAATCAAGTCATCAGAGTGCACTTTGAAGGAAAACATGGGGAGCAAAACCAAGATCTTTACCACATAGGCAGAAAAGCTGTAAGAGACAAAGACCTTGATAAACAGAATTGACTTTTGTATAATGTGGGGCTGAAGGTCAGTGTTGGTCCCTAGACACTTTGAGAATTGTAGCAAATCAAATAGGTACAGAAAGAGTATCGAATATGATCTCCATTGAGGAGTCTATGTCACTTTTAATCCTAATTATATCTCTCCCCACAAAACAGCATCACTTCTCTTAGCCTAAAGGAGACAAAAGAAATATATAATTGTATTTATTTCCTAAAGAATAAAAACATTACATGTCAGTTTATTTACTGGTATTTTTTCTTGCTTAAGTCATGCTATCAAACATTACATATGAAAATTTATTCATTTAGTATTTAGAACCATCAAAACACGGCTGAGAAATCATTTTTTCAGCGAAGTTTTTTTTTTCTTGTGACTCAATTTCATATACCTGAGCAGTTTAACTCACAGAATTCCCATCATGTGATTCTTTCCCATTATTGTACAAATTGTTGCCTTAAGTTTATTTCTTGAGCTGTCTTTTTCTTTATTGTTTACTTCCCAAGACGAGAAGGTAGGACCCATGGAACCAATATATGCTTTGTCTTGTCTGTATCCTGGGGGATTAGAAGAGGGAACATTTTGCATCATAGCAATCATGAGCACATAGTTTCTGTTTAAAAGGTTAAATTCTATTTTAGCTACTTTAAAAAAGCAGAGCCACAGTACAATGAGATGACTTGTGGAATATAAATGACCTCCTACCAGGTAGAGCTAAGTTTAGCAAAAGGTTTTGGTGAAGAATTAGTAAATTATTTTAGTCTTTGAGGGATTTATAGTCTCTGTCACAACAATTTGATTCTAGTATTTTAGCTTGACTGTGTTTCAGTGGTCCTTTACTTGCAAAAATAATAAACCATTTGCCAAGCCTAATCATAAGGTGTAGAAACAATAGCATGATACCTATATATAAGTAATTAAGTACTGATTCATCTTCATCCAGTACTTGTGATAAATCTTCACCTGATGAATAAATTTTACCCCACACTTTCTTCCTATTCCAACATGACACTTATTTTATAAAGAGCACTTTTAATAAGTGAGTTAATCTATTATAAAAGAACATTTAGCAAAATATTTCATTTGTATACTCCTACTCTAACTTCTAAGAGAGGTTTTTATCTATCATGTTCCAAATATTATAAGTTAGAAAATTAGGTTGATAAAGTGGCATATAATGAAAGTACCATATACATTATATGTATATACATGTACAATGCATATTTTCATTTAAAAAGGTAACTTCAACACAAGCAGTCATAGAATGTCAGCAGTATCTCCTGCTCTCAGAGTACATAATTTTCCTTTACAAAAATGACTATTCGATATCAACCTTTTCACATCCAAGTAGATTTGTGTTTCAAAAAACCAGCAATGAAATAGAATCTCATAAAATAATTTATTAAAAGGATTTAATTTCACTAAAGAAGAATTTAACATCAATGACTCAAGAAAGAAAAATTTTTAGTAACATAATTACTATCTTTATGACTATGTGAAAAAGTAATAAATGAAAAATTCCAGAAAAAGTTATTTCTGATCAACTATGAATTTTTATATGTTCCAGTGTTAATATTAGACTGAAATATTCATCAAATATTTTATAGTGAAATGGAATCTTTAATTTTATCCAATTTACAATTAACAGTTCATATTTTAGAAGAAATCTTTTTTTTTTTTTTTTTTTTGCGGTACTGGGGATCGAACTCAAGACCCTGCGCTTGCTAGGCAAGAGCTTATTCCACTGAGCTATATCCCCAGCCCCAACAGTTCATATTTTAAATCTACACTCCAAATTATTTTACTTTCAAAATCTTATGCTGGTATAATTTTCTTTTTGTTCTAGAAGACTGTATTCATCTTGGTGAATGATGATTATGAATTTGAACTCCACTCTGTCACAGCAAGTGCTGTCTTCAACACAAGCACGTATATCATTTATTTACACATTATAAGCTGGGCTTTTTTTAAATTCAAGGAATATGTCTTTGGTCCTGTATATTACTCATATTTTGGTGAGAAAATATTCTCTAAGTTTGGTCCTAAGAAAGATTGATTCTTTTTGCTGAAAACCTGTTGTTTTGCCAAATAATTTTTTCATTGGTCCATTAAATAGTTCATTAGATGTCAATAATTCATATGCATTTCAGTTAGGACTTAAATCTGCCAGATGGTTTATAGCACAGTTGACTTCAGCTATTTAGAATGTTATTGTGAAACATTTGTCATCTTAAATCTTGTCATGAATCTCTTTCATGCAAGAATATTTCTTTGTAGGGAAAAAGTGACTTAGACGGTCCTAATTTTTTCTGTTAGTTTTTTCTTCTACAAACTTGTTTTTCCTAAATAGATTTTCAGAGTAAAGGCAAAGGTTCTTATAAAAACATTGCCTCATAACGCTTAAGCTAGTTTTATCTCACTTGCACTAAATAATTAACCAAGGCCTCAAGAAGTCAGAGATATAAATGCTAGAAATTAGATTTTGAAGGGTAAAATCCCATTTTAATGAAAATGATCTACATAAGTAGTACGAAATACTTTGTAAAATGTGTCATTTAGTGAGATATATATTTTTATATGTGAATAAGTCGGTGTTGATATACCGGATGTCAGTTACTTATACTATTAGAGTCTGAGGTTACTCTTAGATAAAGTCAATTTCAAAGCTTTAGCACTTAGATTCCAGTTTCTGCATTAGTATGCTTTGTTTGTCTGTGTTTTGTCCTTTGTCTCTTCCAGACAGGGTCTCGCTCTGCAGTTCAGGTTGGCCTTGCACTCTCTGTGTAGCCCAGGCTGGCCTCGAACTTGTGACAATCCTCCTGCCTCAGCCTCCCAAGTGCAGGGATTACAAGCATGCGCCACCACTCCCACGAGCATTAGTACATATTGTAAGTCTGCATTGTCAGCGAAATGGAACACAGCTCAATGAAAAATACAGATTTGGTGACTGCGAGTAAACAGCAAACACATATTCTATCCTGATACGGGATTTTATTGCAGTCCTAAGAAACTGAGCTCTAAAAATTAATTTAATAAGCATAACACTACATTTGAACGGGCAACTGATCAGTTCATATTCTAAAGTGTATTGCTCAAACGTATTTGTGTGTTTTGGCAGGTGTTCTGCAGGTCCACTTAAGAGGACTTTTGGTGCCTGCCTGTGATGTGTACTTACAAAAAGTAAGGTATGCCTCCCGAACACTAGCAATATTCTCGGCTTGTCCTCTATGCATCACACACGGGTTTGTGGAAGAAAAATGCAGTGCTAGTACTTTAAGTTCCTTCAGTAGGTTAGAGAAGGGACAGCTGATAAGTAATGCATTAATATAAAAATAATATTTGATGGATGCATGGAATAGACACCTCTTCATGAAATACTTTCATGTACTTCTGCAAACATTTTTCTGAATATTTACTAAATACCTTTTTAGTGCAAAGCTGAAGAACACTAAATATATTATGAAGAGAATTTTTTAACTTTCAGAATCATTAAATTTTTCTTTAAGCTCTGGAATCTGAACATTACCTATTTGCATATTGTTATCTGCTCTTCATATTTAGTCATCGGGTTAGAGTTAATTACTGAAACTTCAACCTTACAAATTAGAATCCTAACAACCACTCTGTATTTGCTTCTCAGGTTAGCAACCTGGACATTTGTATTATTTCACTAGGATGACAGGAAAATTCTCAGGCATTGCTCTGTAACTATGTTCCAAAACTTCTACTCCTCATTTCCATATGGAAAAATTTATGAGGAAAAAAAGAATACTATGTAGATCTTGATGCACTTTTTATGCTGCTGTCGTGAAAAGAATTAATTTATGGACATGAAGGCTAATATTATGAACATTTAATAATCAGTGAAAATTGACACTATAAAAATCCTAATGGGTGTGATCTATTTACTGAATAAGAGTTGTAAATCTGATATAAATTTATGCACTCAAATGACTAAGTAGTGATAGCTGCAAAATAAATATTCTTAAAATATCAAATGTTTTATGGTGTTTCATTTTTTGTTTGTTTTTTCAACTGGAATTGGTAGATTCCAAATTTTAGACATAGAAATCAGACAAATGTTCAAATCCCACTCTTTCCTTTTAACTTGCATATTAATAACTTGATAGTGGTTTTATATTATCTATGTTATGGAATTTTATTATTTCTATAAGTATAATACAAAATCTTTTTGCAATCATGATAATTTTATTAGTAAGGTTTACCCTTAATTGATATAAGTTGCTAAAAGACCCCTTCAAATTAGCCATTTTAAAAGCACAATATAATTTGAAAAGATGACTTCCAGGAGATTATATTATACAAAGGAGATTTATATTCTCCTTTATTTGCCGCTATTTGTGTGTCTTTACTTCTTGGGAGAACACAATTTATAATCCTCAAAATTAAAATCACATTAAAGGAGATTAAGTAAAACTTTCAAAGAAAATGATCTTTAAATTTTTAAAATTTTAAACATTGTACCATGTAAAACATTGTAGAGATCATGTAACAGACATCCATATGAACACCACAAAGATTAAAAAGATTTTCATGCTTTGGTCTATTTATACCAGCTCTCTCTTCTAACAAGCAAAATTGACTAGGTGGTGCTTAATCTTACCCTCTCAGAGTCTCGTCATTCTTCGCATTGGAGGCTTCTATCCTTAGATGAAGTTAGTTCTATGCCCAATGGTATATTTACCCGTCTATGAAAATATCAATGGATTACACGTTTCAGAGTTTTTTGTTTGAAAATGTAACATTTGTGTCACATGTTATACATGATTTTGCAGGTTGCTCTTGACATATAATAAATGACAGAAGCTATGGCAATGTTCTTACTTTTTAAAGAAAATATTTCAAGTACTTTACTATTTTTCCCATATTATTAAGAATTTTATGAAAATCCTTTCCCCAACTGCATTGTTTTGGCATTTGTAGCAGAATGATGATTATGTTTACTCCTTTGTGCAGCTACCCTCTTAATGCAGTTTTATTTTAGGTGAATGTACTTCCTTCTGTCCATAGAGAGCGCACCTTTCTTCGTCAGATTTGGACAAGGCTTGCTTCTCTCAGTTGTCTATTTTGTAAACACGTTTTCTAGTTGGATTTTATTTTGTGACTTTCAATACCTTAAAAGCAAATTTGTACATCAAAAGCCTGATGAGGGCCCTCAGACATAGCTCAGGGCACAAGCACCTGCCTGGCAAGTGTAAGGTCTTGAGTTCAATTTCTGGTACCCCTGCAGAACAGCCCATCGCCTTGCTGTATCAAGTAGATATTTTCCCCGGAAATATCCACAGGAAAATAATAACATACTTTCTCCAACTTTTACTTGGCCAAAGGGTCAAATATGATATTTTTTTCCACCGGAGATCTAGGTTTTGAGGATCCCAGATGTCTGAGAAGTCTCACTCTCGCCATTCACTTATGAAGACTGGGTACTCTTCTCGTTCCCTGAACTAAAAGGAAAAGTCAACCATCTGCCTTATATCCAGGATAAAGCATGCAGAATTAGTAAGCCTCTAAGTCTTTGTCCAGAAAATTGCCTTTTAAAAATTTATTTAGGATATTACTTGTTTGAGTGAAAAATAAAATAATTATAATATCTAGCTTGTATGTTTAGCTAAGTGGATTTGCAACACTGGTACACTGCTTGTCATGAATCTTTTCGATTATCTATAATTGGATTAGATAGCTTGAAAAGCCTGTGGAGTAATTATAGCGGGGGATTATTTTTGTAGCTTGGTTGTGCAGTATACAAATTTGGAACACTGCATACCAGGATGTTTTTGTTTTAGTATTTTCAAATTACTTTGGTGAAGGAAATCTTCTTTTCCACACAGCAAATCTTCCTCAGGAAGTTGTATGCCATCCAGGGTAGGTTTGCCAGTTCTGAAAGGATGCATAACTTAATTTCAATGTTGTCCCAGACCAAAGTGAGTACAAATGACCATGAAGTGTATGATTGCATTTAACTTAGAATATAAAAGCTTCTAATTCAGGATTTTGATTACATACTCACCGCAACTGCAATAGTTCGGTAATAACAGTATTTTAAAGGTTTTCTGAAGAATATGTAACTCCTAAATATTTGTAGTTAATTAAAAATATGCTGGAAAATTAAATTTTGGGGAAAATGAATATATAAATTACAGCTTAGAAGCTGTTGAATTACTGAATTTTCACTATTTACTGGAATTATAGTTGATATTTCTTTTGTAATAAAGCTCAATGACTTGAAAAGCATGCACTAGAGATGTCAGAAGAGCTAGAAAGACCATTTCAAGTATTTCTCTTTTTTTTGACATTTTATTTTTTCCCATGGAATAAAAATTACCAAAATAAACAATAAGTAACACAATTCATATGTATGACATTCCACTGGTTAATTTTTACTTAAATTTCTTCCATCTTGATTTTATTCAAAAATGAAAATTTGTATCTCCTACTGATAAGTATTTCATTACAACAGCATGAATCTATGCAATCAAAAGTAAAATCATTACATAAAGTTTCCAAGTTTTTAATACAAAACTTGTATTGCTTCTTATATATTTTATCATGTTGAAGATCTTTTTTTTGGAAATTTTGTAATATCTAATAAATGAGAATTTTTCTATAGACTGATATTAAAATATTATCAGATAATTAGCGTTGTTTAGGTTCAATTCTAAGTAAATGTGTAGATTGATTTTAATACTGGAATATATGAACTATATTAAAAATGTGTGAAAGCATTATATTTAGTAGTACATAACATACAAAAATTATTTTCTTAAAGGACTATTTGAAGCTCAGTAGCATCACTACAAATTATTAAAATTTTATTGTACACATGTCCCGGGAAAAAAATTGGCTTAATTTTTTGAGAAGGTATCGTGAAGTAAGTTAATTGGAACTATAGTTCAACGTCCTCCATTTAGTACAGTTTTTAATACAGCTAAATGGACCATTGACCCTTCCTTTGCTAGCAAGACCTCACCAAATGGTAAAGCCGATAAAAAATAATTAATACTTTTCTACGTGGTAAATGTCAAAATATTTTCATATCCAATATATGCCCAAATTGAGTTTTATGAAAGAAGTTTTGAAAACCAATAAATAAATGGATCATTGATGTACGGTTCACTTTTACACCATAGCCAATTTTAAATCTCATGTTTCAATACATTTACAACTATGTTAAAAGTATTTCAAATATTGTATGATGCTTTGTGCAATATTGGATCTAAAATTTCTATAAGCTTTAAAAGTTCAGCTACACTACATTTAATTCAGAGATTCTTCTATGTGGTAAGCAAATTTTCACAAGTCATGAAATAGATAATAAAATAAAGGCTATCATGTATTGCAAGCTATTCCCTAACCTTAAATTAGATACAAGGGACTGTTGTAAAAGTCTATATAGTAATTAAATATTTATGTGAACATCTATATGCTATTGAATGTAGCATTATTACAGTCTTTGAATAATGCACATCCTCAGATATAAGAATGTGAAAATAATGTTGAGATAGAAGCAGATACATTTTACACAACTTGCAAATAATAAATATGTTTGTCTTTATACTTTATTCCACTTCCATGGAAGAATAACAGTGTTTTTGCTTTATCTATTTACCATCTGAGTTTAATTTCACTATTTTTATCTTATTATTTTGTCATGTCCTTTGGGCGCTCCTTTATTTTATACCCCGAAGAGGTTTATTTGAATTGATAATCTTCTGCTCCCATGAATTAGTGTTTTTCAAGAAGAATTTATGAGAAATAGTACCTCCCTCTCTCATAGTTCCTTACTTAACTGATAGACAGAGACAGACGCCTGACATTAGCAGCCTTCCCCTAGACTGTACGCAGCTCCGTCATATTCTACCAATTGAATAACACACAATTAATTGAAAGGAAAATATGATTAGGAAAGTTCTCATTCTCTTAATTTCCAATTTCAGCAATGGTAAATTATATTATTCTACAACCCTTTACAGAGTCATTTCTCCCTTCAAAATGGGAGAGGAGTAGATTTAAACACTAGAGAGAGGAAAAAGAGTAATACTCCCTGCAGGATGCAGAAAATATTATTTTAATTTTTAAGTAGAGGAAATTTTTCTATAAAACATCACTGCAACCCCTATCACTCGTACGCCAAGGCTATCTTCATCAACACTGGACTTACAAGCAATCTATAGTCAAGTGGCCCTGCAAAATAACTTGTCATCTAATAGAAGTCTGCTTTGGGTAGAAAAGCGTGCTTCCCTAGTTAGCCAAACAAGAAGATTCTTGATATTTTGATTGACTCAAGGTCCTCGGTCAAGTTAGGATCTCAACATGCTTTCTCCCTGGACTTCACTCCTGACACTTAAACTTGGTGAGATCCTTCATTTTCTGTTTCTATGTTACATTGAAATTACCTTCTCATAGTACTTCTAACAGAGAATGATACATAAAGACACATCAATATTTTATTAGGTACCAAATACCATGTAGCAGGTATTATTTACTACTAAACAGAGTTAATGTCTGTCACAATGGATATGAAATAGTCTCTGAAGTTTCTCAGAAAAGATAAAGCAAAGAATAAAATTATTTAAAATATATTCACTTTATTAGTTACATACACATTTTAGTCTCTTTCCTGGATGTTTTCTTTTACATATTGTCAAAATTTTGAAACATAAAGAAATAGATTAGAAAAGCTTAATTTCAGCTTTTTGTAAAAAGCATATTTTGGGTTCTATATATTTATTTCTGAAATTCTGAAGTAATTTATGTTCATAATTCAGACTGGTTTCAACTCTGATTAAATTCTACTCATGAGAAGAATAGAAGTGTTACCATACTGCTGTCCCAGGTGGTTCTTTTAGGTCCCTAATATACAAAGAAAGAATTGAACAAGACAGAAAAGGCAGTGAGGATATAGATTTCATAAGGTGGAAAATAGTGCATACTTGGGTGAGAGAGGGCCAGGGAAGACTAATTCAAGAGACCCTAAGGATAAAGGGAAAAGAGTCTTTAGTACTTGAAATACCTGGTTTTACCCTGCCTCATGCAAAATTGGACAGTTGTTCTGTCTAAAGTTCACTTGGCTTCACACTAGATGTCAATGCAGAAACAGAAACAATATCTTCTGTTTGGTCATGCTAATATATAAAGGATCAAGAAAAGAATATTTTTTATTGGTCTTCTAAAAAGTGGTTAAAAGCCATAGCCAGGAGTAATTTGGGGTCTTATGTTCTGGCCATGTCTTATCTGAAAGAAAAGATCTTGTTCAGTAGTTTGCTTTGTGTGTTTCTTTTTTCATTTAAAAGAGAATAATTTAAAAGGAACAATAGAAAAATTTCAACAACATAGACAAAAACTAAAAAAAGCAAAAATAATAAAAATGATAGCTTTAGGACAAAATGATAGGAATTAACAGCAGCTGTTATATTACATATTGTTATCTTCAACAAAGTTGCTCAGATTACCAGATATAAGAATGCAAGATTGTTCAAACCATTCAAGAGACTAAAAAATAGAAACAAAAAAAATATTAGAAATGATACAGAGTTTCACTAGAAAGATGCTTTGTGTTTTTTATGATTTCTGACACATTCTGCCCAGTTGGTTGTTCAATTTTCAGCAGCCCTAATCTCCTTTCAGAGAGGTATTTATTTCATGGAGTGTGGAGAGTAAAATAGATAATACAAGTAAAACATTTATCCCTATCCGTAACACTAGATTAAACAAGAAATGCTTACGCAAACATTTTTAACATTTAAGGCAACTCTGTTAAAATAGATCCAACAATGTATTGCTCAGACATTTCATTAATGTTATTTATCTAAGAAGACTTGATTTTTTGTGAGTCCATACTTCCACTGAACTGGGTCCGGGGTATTCCTTAAAGTGGAGATGTGAAACCTTGACTCATCCTCCCCACGGGGTAGGTTGCAGGTTTGTTGACTTCTGTCACAGAAAATGAATTTTCAAAACTCAAGAGGTATAAAGTGGTTTACTAAGAATAATTTTAAAAGTACATGCTCAAAGAAAATAGAGCGGGGGCCCTCAAAGAGGAAGGCACTGTGGCCTGGAGCTGGGTGTAGTTATGTGTTTTCTGGGTTAGAAATCTAAAGAGAGATGGGATTCAATTTATAGGTGAAAGGTGTTGGCCTTTTCTACAGGCAAAGGGCCACATTACAGATGAACGGGATGACCTGTTTGCAGGTGGAAAGGCCCTTTTTACAAGGGAAAAGCATCAACCAAGGCTTACTGTACTGCTATGTAGACAGATAGATAGATAGATAGATAGATGGATAATATGTGGATAGACAGATGGTTGATAGGTAGGTAGATAGATGATAGTTAGAGTTATTTAAATATTTATTGAGAATTTTCTAGAAAGGGAAAAGGACTGAACAAGTTTTATGTCCTGAAGCTAAAATTTTTCTTAACAGTAAAATATTTCAATTATAATTTGCCTTGTTTCCTTTGTATCTTTATCCCCTATATTCTACCTTAAGCCAAGGGTAAATTCAGGAAAATTAACAATGAACATCCTTAGAGGGACAAGTTACAGCAGAATAATTCCAGAGAATTCATCTATTCTTAGAGCTCTATACTTATTAATAATCTGAACAAAGCAACTGAAAATCTGCTCATCAGGTTTGCAGATGATACTAAATCAGGCAACCTCATTAAAAACTCTCAAAGTGAGAACTGCAATTTTAAATGAATTTGACAAGCTGTAAATGAGGGATTTTTTCTCTAAAACTTAAATAAATAATATATTCATGGTACTATTTTTTAGAACCTGAGAGCAGAACAAACACAGAATATGAAAGTATTAGCCAGACAAAAGCAGAGAAGAAACTAAAGCCAACCTTAAACATAAGCAGAAAAAATGAGATAGCAATTTAGTACTTTATAGAAAAAAACCATCATTTTTCAAATAGTATTTAAATTTATAATGTGTACACATCTTTCCAGGAAAGTTTACATCATTATATTATAGACAGTTCAATTAGGTAGAGATATTGTTGATGGTGAGATGGTCAGACAGAGCTTGGATATCAAGGAAGTCACTGCAGAAGGTGAGGACACATTATAACTACAGGCACATCAGTTTAAGGCAAGGTCTCAAGATAAAGACAAAATGACCAGGCCTACATACCACCCAGAGGGATAGACAGTGAATTAATGATTATATATTCACCTGGTCCAGTGAAACTTAGGCAGAAGCCGGCACCCCTGTGGGTGATTAAACCCCCTGAGCCATCTCTTCCAAAAGAAGATCTTTGTTCTTTCCATGTACACTTGCTATGTGACCTGCTTCCTCATTTGATCAATGTTCCTTAAGTGGCTGTTCTTATTATCTTATTGATTTGTCATAGTCTTAATCCTTGTCTTACTCACCTTGTGATTTTCCTACTCTCAACCTCCATTTTTCTTTACAATTCATTTTTTTTTCATTTTAAAAGTAAAAGAAAAAAAAAACATTAGCAAACAGACACAAAGTAGCACAAGAACAGTGCAAAAATTGAATTACAGATAAGGTGACAGGGAATTAACAATGGTTTTTGTATTACACATTGATAACTTCAAAGTGTATGTCCAGGATAACGCATAGAGACAAACAAGACTGATTAAACAACTAATCATTGACTGTTCCTTGCAATAAAGTGACATGAGACAATAGTGCAATCATGTTAGCCATCCTTCATATACATACAAATATACATAGCTATCTCTTTCTTCCTTTTCTCCTTCCCCTCATCGCGATTGCTTTTTACTTTTTAGCTGTTTCCTTTCATACCTACTAATTTATATTCCCACCTTCAGGTTCTTACACTAACAATGCAATACAATTCATTTTTGATTTTGGGGAAAATGAATTCAGCATATCTGACATCTAGCAGGTTGGGAGTTACATTTATTTCCACTATATCATTAGGAGCTTCCACCAAGATAACTGGAAGGTGGTAAGAGTGCTTGTCTTTCATAGAGTGTGGTTTGTTAATCTTTTAGGTAATCAGAAATTGTCATTCTTGTTTGTCACTTACTTACATATTGACTTTATCTTTATGCTTTGTCTTTTTTACAAAAATGTATACATTTAAACTGAGAATGTGGGAAGATTATGATATTTCTTTAATGGGACATTTTACTTTTGCAGGCAAAATTTTGTATTCTTGTTTTCTGTATGTTGGATTTACCAGTTGCTGAATTTATTAATGCTCTGTGCTAGACTTGTTTGACTTGTTTTGACTGTTGTGGTTTGTTATCTTACCTTAGACAAGAGCACTAGGGAAAAGTAATTTTAGAGCACACCCTAGTAGACTTTGATACTAACCAAAATACAATTTTATGAAATAAGCCTTTTATGAAATCTAGTCATATTTAAGAAATATACATGCCATTAATAAACCACAGACTTCAACAACCAGTTGAAAAGCAATAGTTGGGCAGCCATTCTTAGACTTGGGAAATAAGTTTCACAGGGACAGTCTGTCTTGATCCCCCCTCTACACTCCAGAGGGGAATGTCAAACTTGTTCTACCCCAGTTTCCTTTGAGGTCTGATCTTGCATATATGAGGATGCAGTCTTAGCTCCTGAGATTTCCCCATTCTCCCTATTCCCACATTTCCAGGCTGAGAATGTTGATAACTCATGGGACTCATGGGCAAGATGTCTCAACTCATCAAGAACACGAGCAGCAAAGACCTCCTTTTTCTGATTTCATTTCTGATGTTTTTGCTGTCATATATTTCTGGAGTATAGGCATTTGTTTTTCTGTAAAAGATTAGAGAGGAAGAAGCCCTAGACTGTGGCAATATGCCACTCTTATCCAACAACTAAGAACTTTAAAGTTGAGGTCACAAAATATGAGCATTTGCTAATGCTAATGACAGGGAATACCATTCCTAGTGTGGACCCTAGAAAAGGACAGACACCTCTAGTCCTTTAAGGCTCAATCAGATGCATCACTATTACTGAGCCTGAGGTTCCCCTCATCTGCTTTTGGTGACCTCAGAGAGATAAGATGTAGGAAAGTTGTCAGTTGACTCTGATAAGTACATTGAGGGGACTTACTTAGACCCATGAACTAGACTGAAAAGATGGCACGTTACTCTTAAATCAAACATTGACTTCTAATGAGAAACAAGCAGAACTATAAAATGCTGTTTGAAGATGGGAATCATATTGATATCTTTTAAAAGCCAGAAGACAAACAGCTAAGGGAACAGCCAGTTCCTACTGGAGACTAAGCAATCCAAACACAAGACCCTTATTGGCCTATCAATGTACAAAAGATTAGAATATAAGATGTCTTCAGACATATATTCTTGAAGGTCTGAAAAGGACAGCTCTCATACTCTGGGCAAGTGGTTTCTCACAACTTGGCATCTGTCTCGGTTACTTTTTTCTCGTTGTTGAGACAAAATACCCAACACCCAAAATGAAGGAAGGAAAGTTTATTTAGCTTACAGTTTGTGGAAGTTTCAGTCCATACTTGGCTGGTTCTGAGGCACAGTGGCACACGGCAGAGGACAAACTCTTCAGGGCAGCAGAGCACAGCAAAAACCAGCAAAAGGGAGGAATGGCTGCAAGCAGCCTCTTTCCTTCCCTTATACTGTAAACAGCCTACCCCCACCCAGGGGGCGTGTAGCTCTCACACAAGGTTCATACCCTCCTCTTCCACAGGCTCAGGATATATACAAAGTAAGCACACTGGCTTTCTGCTGAATCACTCAGCCAAACCTCTAGACTCTCCAAGTTGACACAATGTATCAACCATAACAGCATCTTTTGAATTTCCCAAGTTACAGTCCTACTATTAAAATGATATACTATTATGTGACCCCTCAGAAGAGCTCTCTAGCCAAAGCACCTGCAGCCTGCTGAATTCTCTAGCAGGCAGAGATTATAGTCTCTAGGCCTAAGGCCATCTATACAGCCTTGAGGTCAAATACTTGGGCCTTATCATATATAAGGGATCCCGTAAGCTCGGGGAAGAGAGAATTAAACCCATACTTTCCTTCCTATAGCCCAAGACCCTGAAACAACTAAAAGGATTCCTAGAATTGAAAGCTTTTGTCACTTTTGAATAGCAGGATATGTTGAGATTGCCTGATCCCTTTACAAGCTTATGAAAGAAGCCTAAAAGACAAATATGTATATTTTGCCCTGGGAATCTGATTCCCAGACTATTTTCTAGAATTTTAAACAAGTACTTCTAACCACTCCAACACTGTGCACACTGACAGAACATCATTTCTATCTATGTGTTGCTAAAAGGAAGGGTGTGGCTTTAAGAATGCTTGTGCAAGATTGAGGACCTACTCAAGAGCCTGTAGGGTATCTGAATCATGAATTAGATACTGTAACAAAAGAATGGCCTGCAGGCCTGAGAGCTGTATCTGATGTAGCTCTCCTGGTACCAGAGGTATCCAAGCTGATTTTGGGCAAAAATCTCACTCTATGTATACTTCACAATGTGACAAGACTTCTTTCTTCCAAAGGAAGCTCATGGCTAACAGGTAACTAATTTCTTAAATACCAGTTTCTACTTCTGGGAAGGATCTGCCATTGAAATAAAGACACGTTTCTCCTTAAATCCTGATACTTTCCTATAAGAAAAAGAAAATAAAAGTGAGGCTAAACGACATAACTGCTCAGAGGTAATTCTCCATATGTACAAAGACTGAAATGGCTTGTTAGATTCAGCCCTTACTGACCCTGAATTCATCCTCTTCTGTGATGGCAATTCCTTTGAGATAAATGGAACAAGAAAGGCAGGTTGTGCCGTAGAGATTTTACATCAGACACTTGAAAGTTCCTCGCTGACTCCAGGGACTTGTGCCCAGCTAGCAAAACTCATTTCTGACTAGGGTTTTAACACTCAGTAAGGGACAGAAAGACAATATTTCTACTAAAAATTATTAGATGTGGTTAACTCCAACTATAGAAGAACTTAGCAAACATGCCCCCTGATTTTTGGAACAAAGAATTTTCTCATTGACCCAACTTGACTAAATGCTTGGATGGACACAGCCAGATCATTGTGTGTGTGCATATATATATATCATAACATTACAGGTCAAAGACTGCTTTGCAACAGATTGGTTTAATTGCCCTAGAATTAGACAAATGGCCTCCAGTGGCAATCATTGGTCCTGTGGAAACAATTTGTGGTCCTGGCTACACAGTGGCATTTATGTAGTTACAAGGCAAGAGCAACAGAAATATTTACCAACCTGCAAATTTACCCCACTTATGACGTTGATGGTATATAAGTACCTTTCACTGGTATAATCATTAGGCTTATATCTTTGACCCTTCCCTACAATTACCATAACAATAAATTGACAACATTGCTGGCAATAAATGAAAGGGCAACAGAGGCATTGTAGGCCCAGGATTTTCCTTCACAGGACAGAATTTTCAAAACTACCCTTACAAAAACAAAAACAAAAGCGAAAACTACACTTACCAATCCTACTATACATTATTTTTGTATGTTGAAAAATTCTTCAAGTTTTGAACCTAAAACTTCTTTTTATAAACATTTTAAAATTTCTCTGTATACATATTACATTTCTAAGAGATAAAATTGTATAAAGGGAAATTATGCTTGATTTGATGCAGAATTTCCAATTTCCTAAGTTTTGTCACTAATAATGATACTACTCATTGTACAATATATTTTTCACTGCACATGTATGAACTGCTCTGTATCGCAGCTTTCACCATCAATTCTACATATAGATGCAAGCAACTGGCTCCTTGATTATGTCTGTTAGTCCATCCTTTCTTTCCTGAATGTTTATTTAATAAAGTACATGTTTTTCAATTTTATAACAAACTTTGTACTTTGCATATGATCGTTATGCAATTGTATTGATATTAAAAGGCACACTTGAGCATGTAAGCCACATTAGCTGTGATTTTAAATTATAAATACATAGAAAGCTCTAGAGTACCTGTTCTTACAGAAGGTTGCATTGAAAATGAGTGCTATGGGGAAGGTGAAGGCATTTCTGCTTTGAATAGGCTTATTCCTGGAGTCCCCTTGAGAAGCAATTGCTGCTGTCATTCATTAAGTGAATCCTCACAGAAGAAACCCGAGCTGGGAGGTGGGGCTGGCCTAGGAAGGCTTGGAGTGAAGGGTATGTTAGAGACTGCAGATGATGGTGTTCCTTGCTACACATTCGAGCAGCCCTAGAGAAGTTGCCCTGTTGTGGGTCACAAAGTGAAAATCAAATTGTGTTTGCTTAATTTTGACTCTGATTATGTACCATTTCATTACCCTCAAACTTAGTAAAATTTACTTTAATCTTAAATGTGCTAAATTCATTAAGGAAATCTTACATAAAGGATTTTGGCAGGTTGTTTAGGAGATGGAAGTACTCTTTTAATTGCAGTTTAAATCATAGAAGAAAATGTGAATCTTAGAAAACATAGCAGAAAAGATAATCTTAGAAAATAATTGCATTAATTTCTGCCCTGAGTTTTATAATCTCCTCCCTTCTTTGGGCTTTTGGTTTGGCTTGTTGCTCTTTTTCTAAGAGTTTGAGGTGTAGCATTAGGCTATTTATTTGCTATCTTTCTATTTTCTTTATATATGAGTTCATTGCTATAAATTTCCCTCTGAGGACTGCTTTCATTGCATCCCACAGATTCCGATAGGTTGTACTTGCATTTTCATTTATTTGTAGGTATTTTTTAATTTCTTCTTTAACTTCTTGTGTGACCCATTGATTATTCAGGAGGTTGTTGTCTAATTTCCAAGTGTTTATGCGGTTTTTGGAGTTCACTTTGTCATTAATTTCCAGTTTCATTGCACTGGTGGGAACGCAGACTGGTGCAACCACTGTGGAGAGCAGTTTGGAGATTCCTCAGGAAACTAGGTCTAGGGACAGATTTGGGGCCTTTGTAGGCAAATGGTCACAATTAGACACCATACTCATATGTGAAATAAATCAGAGGTACATGTGCAGGCAATGTATTGTGTCACTGGTGTAAGAACCTGAGGGTGGGAACATAAACTAAGAGACATGAAGGAAATCTGTTCAAAAGTAAAGAACAGATGGGATGAGGGAAAGGAGAAAAGAATGAGGCAAAAATTTATGTATGTATGCATGTAAGTATGTATGTATATGCATATGTGCAGGATGGCTAACATGGTTCTACTATTGACTTATGTCATTGAATGGTAAGGAATAGTTGATGACTGATTGTTTGATCAATCTTGTATGTCTATATGTGTTCTCCAGAGCATACATTTTGAAGATATCAATATGAAATGCAACAACTATTGTTGGTTTTCTGTTGCTTTGTCTATGATTCAATTATGATTATAAGTTTATTGAGCTACTTTGTGTCTCTTTGTTAATGCTTTTCGTTTATTTCTTTTTCTCTTTTTCAGTTGTAGTTGATGTAGTTCTTTTTGCTTTCATACTATAAAAAGAAGTTGTACTACTGAATTAGGTCTCTTTATTGTAAGGAATAGTAGATGATTAATTGTCTGATCAATTTTGCATGTCTATACCTATTTTCCTGAATATACAATTAGAAATTATCAATATGTAATGCAACAACCATTGATGATTCCCTGTCACCCTATCTGTAACTCAGATTTGATTGTACTATTCTTATGCTACTTTGTGTCTGTTTGTTAATATCTTTTTGTTTTTTATACTTCTAAAATAAAAAAAATAAAAATTAAAAAAAAAAGATAATCTTGGAAAACAAGAAAGCAACCTTAGTGCCCATCACTTCTGCTACTTATTCACAATTTCAAGAATCTAATGTGGATGTCTTAAGTGGGCTGGTACATACCTTTCACTTTCTAAATGAATAAATCCAATATAAACATCTAGTTTGCACCTCTAATTTCCCCTACGCCAGAAATTATGACAACCCTCTTTTCTGTTGCCTCATATTTTGTCAGTTTCTTCCACTGGATTTCCTTTTCTGTTATATCTTTAAGTTTGAATATTTCTCAGTTTTCTTGTCTGTCTTATTTTCTCATGAACTATCCCCGTCATTAAAAATTTTATTTGGACAAATTTATCTACCATCTGAACGATGATGACTCCTAAGTGCAAATACTTAGCCCTATAATTCTACATTTAGTTTTGTTCAATTTTCCATTACACATTTTCCATCTATGCCCATCAAAGATACTTCACACTAAAAACAGAATTTCATTAATAGCTCACTATCTAGCTTCCGTCTTCCCCAAGTTATGCCTTCTCTTTCTGTACAGTATATTTGCATTAATGAATGATACTGATTTGATACAGCTTACCTAGATTTGTATGCATTAAGTGTTCTCTTTATGTTGTTCATCACCAAACCCTGTGAATTTTCCTCCAAAGTAACTGCATGAATGTCATCACCCTCTCCGTGTTCACTACTCTGAATGAACTAAAACAATGAATTAATCACTGGTTTCCTGCTTTCTAACTCCATCTCAATCTATTGATCCTCTTTACCTGACTTCTGAAATACAGCATGTAAGATAAAATAAAGTAAAATAATCTTATAAATTCTGTGGCAGTTCAGTATGACCCCACATTGTTTTCCATCCCTGTCATTGAGAGATGGGATTTATACCTGCTCCCTCTGAAGCTAGGATTTGCAGTTACCTTAACACTACAACATATGGAAATGATCTTTCAGGCCTACGACTTTGGAAGTGGGCACCTTCACTCCATGTCTCTTGGAATGTTTGCTAAGAAATGTAGCTACTGTCTATGGCAGGGCTCGTGTAGATTGATCTGGAGTGCCATTTGAGCTGTCCTACTTGACACCGAGTAGAGAGGGAACAAACTGTCACCATGAGGTTCTACAAATTATGAAATGATGAGTAAAGTCATTATTGTTATTCATATTATTAGTAGTAATGGGGTATTTTCATGTTGCAATATATAATTGATACAGCACCTATTCTGTTCAATTCCTGTGAGCAAAGTACAGGTAGCTGTGTTTTAATATGCTCATGGACTCTAAATCCTTGCTGGCCTATAGTAGAAAACACCCTGTGTTCAGTGCGGTATACCAGGAACTCTGAAGGAAGCACCATGGTTTTCTCCCAAGTGAGGCTGTATTGAAAGGGACATTGTCATGTACTCATCTTCAGTCTATGGAAACGCGTGGTGGTAAACTTCGCTCTGGTTGAGAATCTTTGTGTTCATCAATTACAGAAATAACTAGAAATCATTTACTCTCTGACTGAAGATAGAATGACTACACTTACCAGGATGAACTAAAAGAATGACAAGCTAATATGTTCTTTTATATATTGTTTTCCTCAGCAGTGTAATAAATCAGAAACAAATGCAGTGCAATCATACTTGAGAAAAAATTAGCCTGCAGGTTTAGAGATTGGATTAAGAAGTAATAATTTAACTGGATTTATATAAAATAATTTTAATAAAGATCCGTAGTCTGTGTATCTATTACTACCTTAGATATTACTAATTACACAACAAATAAATCAAATTTTTAGGAAAAATTTTAAAGCCCGAACACACAAAGCTAACCTTCAAAAACTGTTTTGAGAAGCATTTATAGTGGCATGATATTTAATACATTATTTTCAAAATTTACTGAATTCAGATGTACATTTTAAAAAGCCTCATTTGGGCTGGGGATATAGCTCAGTGGAATAAGCGCTTGCCTAGCAAGCGCAGGGTCCTGAGTTCGATCCCCAGTACCGGAAAAAAAAAAAAAAAAAAAGCCTTATTTGGTTTCTTTCATCTAGTAATGAAAGGACATACTCCAAATGCCTAGAGGAAGTATTTGTACTTCTGATTAGCAACAGTGCTAAAGTAATGACAGAGAAAACACAGCTACCTGTGTTTTCACATGAAAATTTATTCCTCTATCCACAAAAAAACTACTGGAAGCATAGGGTAAAAATCTGATCATTGGTTATTCACATTTCTTTTGTTAATTTCTTGAGCTTGATTTAGGGACAGTGTTTTCCTTTCTTCTTTCTGTTATGGTTTGGACCTAATATGTCCTCTAAAAGTTCCAGGTGTGTGGGAGAGGCCTCAATCACTTGGGCACTGTCCATCAGCTAATTAATCCGTGGGCAAGTATATGGCCCACTGTGCTGTGGGAAGGCGGGGGCTGCTTTGAGTTGGGTCGTTGGTGCAGGATGTGGACAGGTGCGTTTTCATCTCCGGTTCCTTGCTTTTCACTCTGCTTAATTCCATCAAACCCTTTCACCAGGCTTAGAGCCACTTAGAGCCACTAGGAGTGTGTAGACTGAAACCATGAATCAAAATTAACCTCTTCTTGAAGTTGGTGATATCAGTTGTTCTGTCCCAGTGACAGGAAGTTAACTAATGCACATTCTGACCTCCCGTCCTCCCTGCCTTCCTCCCTCCTTCCCTATTCCTCCCTCCCTCCCTCCCTACCTTCTTTCTTTCCTGTCATTTTATTTTTGATGATTTTAAATGTTCGTTTTCCTTTGTGCCTTAACAGGATTTTTCATGAAGTGACTCATACAGCTGCTATCACACTTCCTCAGAAGTCTTCCTCTTTCTCCTTGAGTAGCAATAATACATTTATTTAATAAAGATACATGTTATAGTTTTGTGCATAGATACATGGATAGTTTTATTTGAAAAAATAATAGAAATTTAGGGGAAAATATTAATTTGGACAGAAAAATCTGCATGAAAGCAGAAACCCAATGCCTCACATCATTGAAATGTTGTAAAACAATTAGTTTGAATCTGTGTTTTTGAGAAGAACAAAATGCACAACACTCGAATAAGTGCTCCCCAAATGTCAGACAGGGTAGAATTACTGGGGAGCAAACTAACTTAGTGGGGTGAAACAGTAGGAATTTGCTAAGAAATATAAAAAACAGAGTGAATTAAAGCTAATATCAGTGAATATAATTCCTAGAAACTTTCCTTTTCGTTAAGGGTGAATTGTGTGTGTGTCTAGTAGGACTTTATTAAAATTCATGACGTGATTTATCATTAAAAATAAAATTTGTACTTCAGATAAAGGGTAAATTACAGTTTTGGGAATACTTTTATCTCTAGGCCTGATGGAAGACAAATAAGAGAGCTCTGAGGAATGGAAGAGCAAAGGGCTATAGTTCAAAAGGACTCAAAATTTCAGAGATTAAATTAGACTCAATTGAACAAAGATAAAGGGATATCCATATCTTTAAGCCAGATCTAACTGTTTTGAGTATTATTATGAAAAATCAGAGCAGGTATTAATAGCTTTGGGTCATAGAATGTGACCGGTATACCTTGAAGGAAAGGGCAGACAAAGAATTAGGAAGAAACATACAATAGTTTCCAAAGGACAAAAATTCAAGACATTACTAGAACATTCTATGGAATCTCCAGTGCTGAGCAGAATGACTGCTTGGCAAACAGATTCACAATTTCCAAGTTATTATATTAGACTTGGTTAGATGTAAAAGAGAAAGACACTGAGAGAAAATAACCATAATACTGTTAGAGTTCCCATGATAGTTGGAGATGTAGATATAGCCCGGGCTTGATTGACTAGTTGAAGTCATAACTATCTTTGTAGCTTCTGGATGTTTTCAGAGCAACATTCTATCCTTTTGGAAAATTTAAGATTTACAATCTGCAAAACTCCAATCACTTACTACTGATCTCTTTCCTAGTCTTCATCCAGTCTTACTAGCTAGTCTTAGATTTCCCTAAGCCTCCAGCTTTCTAGTTTCCCATTTATTTTAATCATGCATCTTGACAATTGTTCCCACATTTTGCCATATGTTGGTGCCATCTTTCTATGTGTCCTTGTTTAAGAATCTGGAAGTTTGCAGTTGGGTTCATTGCTCTCTATGGGTTATGACATTTATTTATATTTTTAACCTTTTGCTCTAACTTTAACCTCACCTCTTAAGTGAGGTGTTGTGAACAGCATGTGTCATTCAAATAGATATAGCATGTGGTCTAACTCCATCTAAGAATTCAAGCATCTATGTCAGGCTGAAACATCCCTTCACATCATCATATCCAAACTTTCTTTGGTGCTGTAATTCCATTGACGAGCCACTGAAGAACTCAAGCTTTCTTCAAATAAGTAGGGAACACTCAATGTCTACAGAACTCATATATGAAACATCACTTAGCATGATTTAATATATTAAAGAAAAACAATGCCTCATAGATATGATAGAGCAGAAAGCCATAGAAAACATACAAAACCATGAAATATGTAGAACTGTGCTCAAATGTATTGTGAAAAAGGAGATGCTAGTTGTATTTCTGGAGATTCTTTTAATTACAACACTCTTGTCTTTCCTCTTCTGTTCTTTCTATGAGTGTGTGTAAGGTTATATATTCTTTTAAAGAAAAGAGCTTTAAAACAAGACAGCTGTGCACATTTCTTTAAAACAAGAGAGCTGTGCACATTTGATTCCTGCTTGTGCCTTTCCTGGAGAGAATTCCCATTATAGGATTAGTTGAATAATTATTATTAGCAGGTAGCCTTTTGACTTTTTGACCATAAATATACTCATAAATAGCATGGTAATGGGGCTGGAGGTACAGCTCAGTGGGCTAAGTGCTTGCCGCTGAGCACTAGGGCCCTGAGTTCGATCCCTGGTCCCGGGAAAAAAAAAAAAAAAAAAAAAAATAGCATGGTAATGGTATGTTAAGAAAGCTGTTTATTAAACTTTTGAAGTAAAAATTTTATCAGAAATTTTTATGATGAAATTCTGACATAGGCTACTAGAAATTTTTCTGTGGCATTCCTATCATTTCATTTGGTGTAAAATGTCACTGAGGGACTGGATTTAAAGACAGAAATTCTGCCTATTTTAACATAATAGGTAATCTAGTAGGAAGTTAGGTCTGCAATAAAGACATTGGTGGTTGTTCATCAAAGGTATAGCATGAGGCATATATCTATCAGAAAATGAACTCTCTTCTTCATCATCTTATAGTAGGTGTCAAATTTCCATTAGTGTAGGAAAGGTTAAAAAAATAACTTGTTAGGACTTTGTACAATCTGCTACAAACATCAACCAAATAGTCTTTAGTGATGAAGCCTATTTGCAGACATCCTGTGGTGGTGTAAAAGGCTGACAAATGCAAAGCTATCTTACCAGAAGGCATTTATGGAGTGTTGTATATTCTTCTTTCAATCTGCCAGCCATTTCAAAGGTGAGGGGTCTGATGTAAAATGTACATTCTTATCTGAGAAGCAATCTGACTGAAAGCATTGTGAGCTGAGGTACTCAGATGAATAGTCTGTCTGAACGTAAACACATGTTCTTTGTCTCATGGTATGCTGTAGGGAGACAATTCCCTATGTGTCCCTGGAATCTCTAGATATAAGCAGAGGCCTTTACAGTCTTTTTCCTGAACTGTATTTTCAAGGATTTCTTTATGCCAAAAGACAGGCTGATGTAGAGGTAAGAAAGTCCCAACCTGCTAGATACATGGTATGAGTTCATGTTCTCGAAAATTGGAGAATAAATTTTATGAACAATGTAGGTTAAGAGTAGAATATATTTATTTGGGGAAAGAAAGCTTCTGTCTGAGAGACAGAAGTAGTCCCAAATGGGTTTTCATGGACCCTGCCTTTTCTAGGTAATTTTATAGAGCAAATCCACAACCTGAGGCAGGTCCAAGATGAGAAACATGGGAACTTGCGAGGAAGGCATGAGGTAGGACAAAACTATGATCAACCAGTAAGAATACAAACATATGCTCCAGTAGAATTGATTAATTCAGCATCAAATGGGGAAGCAAGTCACATAGCAAGTAGGCATGAATACAGAGCATGTGCTTTTCCTATAGGTGGTTGGGTTTGTATCTCTCCCTGTCTTTCTCAGCATGATATATTCCTATTTAGAAGATCAATCCCTGATGTTTTTCCATAGGGAGGTGTGTGGGTACATTTGTGTTATCCTTTCTCTTGTCTGACCCACAGTGGAGGCGCCTGTCTCTCCCACAGTTCCAAGACATATCATCTTCTGCATTGGCTCTTTGAAGGGCCTAGCCCTATTTGCCTATAATATTTCTATGTAACTCAGCTGCCTAAAGTAAGGTTTGTTTGCTGTCCAGATCAAATAAAGTTGATGATATTATATGGGTCAAAATTAAGATAGACAAGTTTGTGATTCATTAAAAAATGTGGAGTTATCCCAAGCTTGAAGTGGGTCCTTGGTGACACAGAACCATTGTGTGTAAAGTGTCCACCTTGACCATTTGTGGTGTCCCTCTGAGACTTGAGGCACCAGAAGTTTCAGTGTGTACATGAATTCATACTTCCATTAAATTGTGACTAAGAAATGCACTTGTCTCTGGTCCTGGAATCTCATGGAATATAAAATTAACCAGATTATAACATCTCTTGGTAGAGATTCAGTTGAATCTTGTACAAAGTTCAAAATATTTCAGGGAAAAAAAATTTCAGGGATACAACCTATGTCTGTGTTGGTTTGGGTGATATTTTTGCAGAGAGAAGCAATACAAGACACATATTTTATATGATTATTTATAATAGTCACCCAAAGAACAATATACAAGAGAGTGCAGGAAACCTGTACATACACTAAGACTAAGGAATCTATCCAAGGGCCTATATCCCACAGAAATATCCTGCATGAGTCGAATTTAAGACCTCTAGCTCATGACAATGCCTCTCGTAGGTCTACATAGAAGCCCAGAGCCCATACAATATCTCTTGCAGGCCTGTTTCATGGATCTGCCCTGGAAAGGCCCAAACATCAGTGGTGGAGTCTAGGAAGTCTGTGCCAGCAGGGTGAAGGATCTGTGTTAGCAGGCGAGGGATCTGCATTGGAGCCAGGAAGCGACGCTCAGAAGAACCAGAGCTCCCACGAAAGGTACTACAGCTATCCTCAGCAACAGTGAGGTCCTGATCTCGTCTGATGATCAAGATGGCCAAGTTCTCACCAGGGAAGCCAACGCAGAAAGCTTCTCTAGGAGACCAGCAGTGCACCATCTTCCCCTCAGGAGCCAGGAAGCCATGATTAGAGTGAGGATCAGAGCTCCCCCAAAATGAACCAAAGCCATTCTCAGTGCCAAAGAGGTGCTGAGCTCCCTGGAGGATGAAAACAGCCCAGTTCATCAGGAAAGCCAGAGTGACAAGCTCCTCCAACAGAACCAACAGCTCCTTGCAGCATCCACCAGCTCCAACAGTCTTTCTCAGCTCCTAACAGCCCAATTTTTCCTTCTACGGTTCTGTCTCAATCCCCAGCTGGGCCTCCCACACCCAGCACCATGCTTACTTAGTCCATCTGGGGGTTATAAGTTGACCACCAGTTGTCAATCCACTACAGTGTCCTAGCACTGCCTCATTTAGAGACTAACTAGTGGTAATACAGAGACCCCAGAAGAGTAAGGATACAGACCTCCCCATTGCTGACTATATGACTACCACTCAAATAAGGCAGGAAGACAAGCAAATCAGTTCTTCATGGGAACATAGAGCTCATTTATGCTGTGTGTCTTTCAGAATCAGTCAAAGGCATGAAAGCGTGATTCCAAATTATGTCACGTGGGGATCTGGCCAAGATCATATGAACTATTTTAAATTGTGTTTTCCTAAATCAATGTTAGATTTTATTATTAAAAGTTAGATTCTGTAATATAGAAATGAAGATCTAGAAATTTTAAAACATGATGAAAGATATGTCCACCGCATATCTGAGTTAGATGGTTTTGAAAATTATGTAAAAATGCATATGGAACAATTGTTATCTAAAAAAGCTGCAGCAAAATCTTCAAAACTATTATTAGCATTTTATATATAAGAGATTCAATAAAACTGCAAAGTATACCCAGAGATACTTGGCAGATTCAAGAGGCGATGACCTCTTCAACCTTTCTTCCCAGGGGGAAAAAATCATGCTGATGCTCTAATCATGCAAGTTAAAAATAATATTGCACTTTAGTAAACTTTTATTGCATATTAATTATAGATTAATATTACATTAATATTAAACTAACAATATGTAAGTGTAATTAAAAATGAGAAATTTTAAATATTTTACATTTATTTATTCCATATAAATGCTTATTCATTCTTTCTGTGAATTTATTTTTTGAGACAGGGCCTCCTCAGGTCAGGTTGGCCTTGAACTATCACTGTAGGCCAGGTTGGCCTCAAACTCATGGCAATCCTTCTGCCTCAGCCTCTGGAGTACTGGAATTATAGTCATGTGCTGCCAGGCTCAGCTGTTTTATTTGTTTGTTTGGTTTTAGAGTGTAAGATGTTCTTTTATTATTTTGAAGAGAATTAAAACAAAATGATACAGAATTTCAAAACAAGAGGATAGGAAATTAACAATAATTATTATATTGTCTATTGTTATCTTGGAAGTAGTTTCTCAGATTATCACTATCGGCATGCTAAATTGACCTAACAATAGAAGCACTAACTGTTCCTTTCATTGAACTTGGTAGGAATTAGTAGTAAAGTTATCTTAGCTGTCTTGTGTGTGTGTATATATATATATATATATATATATATATATATATGTTTTTTCCTTCCTTCTTTTCTCCTTTCCCCCATCCCAGTTGTTCTTCTCTTAGGAGCAGTTTCTTTCCCTTTCATAATATCTATTGTACCTTTTGGATCTTATTTACTATTTCAGTTTGTTACGCTAGGGAGACAATATGATGTTTATACATGCAGGTCTGATTTATTTCACTTATGGGTGAATTTTAAATTTCTGACCTATATCTTTTTCTCTCCATGGGAGATCTTGCATAAACATTTCTTCTAGAGAAAGTGTTTTGGTAAATAAATCTCATGTCTGAGTTAACCAGTGTCTCTGGGTGTGCAGCATCCCTAGTCCATTTCCTTGAAGAATGTACAACTATTAACTTTTTTGTTCTTTTAATTGAGCCAGCAAGGTTATAGGGAGCCAGAATGGGAGGAGCTGCCTTTCCGCCTGCTGAGATAAGGACTGGCTCCATAAACAGAACAGTAGGTTCCCCCTTGAAATTAGCCCCAGGTTATGAGAAAGTTTGGGAATATTTCACAATGACCCAAATATCCTCTCCCAGACAGAGTAAAACTTTTCCTTAAGTTATCACTGCAAGAATCTGATTAGTTTGGGAGAGGCAACGCACAAAGAATTGTACCCCCGCACCCACCTTCTCAAGGAATAAATATAGCTTTTAGGAATTTCTACTCTTAACACTGGTTCAAACTCAGCCTCCAGCACTTCATCAAAATCACCCTCCACTTGCTGGCACTGTTTTACATTGAATGGCTCCAGCAGGTCTAAGTAGACCATGGTTGTGACTCTTAACACACAGTTCTCTCCCATTTAGGGTTCAGTGTTCAGTGATAGTGGCACAGGACAGGAAACTTGGTGGAGACAGGAGATGGGGGTGCTCTGGTCTTAATCTATAAGGGAACACATACCCTTTTCTCTATCCCCCCCTTACTAAAAATGTAACGAATGCCCCTCCCCCAATGTCCTATGGTGCAAGAGCAAGGTGCACTATAGCAGCAAGGGTAAGGTTTTGTCATGATGTCCCCAAAGATAAGAAGCAGTGACCTATATCTTACACTAAGAGGAAATTCCATAAAAGATGAAAAAAATCTCAAAAACTACCATACTGACTCAGTAGAAAGTTACCCACCCCCAATCCATCCCCACGGAGCCATTGTTAATGGGCCAGTCTGATCCTCTCTGTTAGAATGATGACCCTTTCAGCTTTTATTCCCCACAAAAAGTCCATTCCATATTTTTCTCTTTGTCTTTAATTAAAGATTTTCACAAGGCCTTTGTGCTGTTGCCTCACTTAAATTTCCATTATAGCAGAAGCAAGTTCACACATGGGCCCTATATCAATATTTTCCTTGAAACCTGAGTTATTTTATGGTGTAAATAACTTTTAGTACTCAATTTGTACAGATTTTTCTTATATTATTATTGTATTTGTGACCTCTAAGTTTTTTTACAATGAGAAATCTGAAAGTAACAGTCCAAAATCATATTTTCATTTACCAGTATTGTCAACAAATTAAGTCATAATTCTTCAAGTAATCAAAAAAGGAAAAGTAAAATACCCTATATCCATGGAAATATTGAATTCAACATTTCCTTCAGAAATATACTATCTAAGGAACTGGGACAGAGCTCAGTGGTGTAAGCACCTGCCTAGCAAGCACAAGGTCCTGAGCTCAATTCCCGGTACCCCCCAACCCAATAAATAAAGAAGTAAATAAATCAGAAACATCCTGTCTCAAATGAGTCGACAATCACTGTAGGATTATCAACATGCCATTAATACTGCCTTCCATTGCCTTTTTTCTCAAGTCTCTAGCATTTTTTACATCTTTAAATAATGACAGTTCACCCTGCATTCTTGAAATAGGTCCAACTGACGTGTGAACTGCAGTTCATAGAGAAGCAAGATTCTGCTGCACCAGGCCTAAAAAGATTCTTCTACCGCAATCAGCTTCCAGTCCCAAAGCCACTGAACAGGCAGTTTCTCTCTTTCATGTCCTTTGCTGATTCATTCCTTCCTCCTTACTTCGGGGCCCTTTTAGGTCCTGTCTCAAAGGCAGCGAACAAAGCAGTTCACCTCTACAAGCTGGGAAGAATAAAGACATGAGCTCTATCTACTGAAATTATTTTCATCCTGTCCCCACATAACAACATATCACAAGCTTTGAGCAGTTTGGTGTCTCAGCAAATGACACATCAGTTCTAAGACTGAAGAGGAGGAAAAGCAACCAAATAAAGAGGACCTAATATCTCAAGTAGAAGGTCTTCAGGTTTCTCTGAAAAATCTTCCTGAAATAGCGAGTATTTCAGAAGTCAAAAAGATACAAAAACTATCTTCACAAGATGAAAGCATTGGGACATCATTGGGTGGCTTCGTTTTTACAATGTCAAAGAAAGATGTTTTGTGAAATGTTAGAAATATTAACAGAAATTATCAGCATTAAACATTTTATTATATATGTAATAAAAGAAATATCCTGTCTATCCTTCCTGCCAAATTTTCCTCTACATTTTAGACTAATTTGTGCTTCCATCTATGCTTCCAAATCAACTATCCTATAGCGCTTTGTTTAGACTCCTAGAAATCATGATAAAGCATAAAAGTAATATAAAAAACCCTCTGAAAACTTGGATATGGAGGTGCATGGATTCAAGAACTTCTCAGAAGATCAGCACACACCCATAATCCCAGGATACTGAGAGATTGAGGCAGGAGAATGACAATTTTGAGCCAAGCCCAGCTTGAGAAATTAGCAACTGAGCAATAGATTGATCTCAAAATAATAATAAATTAAAAACAAAAACACTAGCAATGTAGCTGTGTACAAAGGTCCTGAGCTGAATCACCAAGATTGCAGAAAAATAAAAACAAAACACAATAAACTCTGTAACTGCTTAAAACCAAAATTCTTTAATACTCTTGCCATTAAAAAGTAAAAAAACTGTACAAACTTAAGTGAAATATGTGTGCATAGTGAGCCTTTGAAGAAAAGTGTCTGAGATGATTAAATAAATGGGCAGCACAGCTGTGGCAAAAGGGACAAAACCATCAATTCTTTCACTTGGAAGTGATCATTTACAATGTAAGCATGAAGTTATAAAGAGCCATGATACAAGATATTCAATGAAAAGGTGATTTCAAAAATCTTCTACAAGAATAAAGACTGGAATCTTTAAAATAATTTTTACACTAATTATATAAAGTATAAAATCATATCTAACATATTTATACCCTTTGAAGAATTAAAGTTTTTTATATGAAATATGTTATGTTTCCATAACATTCCTTTTATTTTATTTTCTTCAGAGGAATTTCATGACTTTCCCATGGCTTCCTCATAGATTCCTTCCAGTGAGACAAGAATACATTGACAGAAACAAGTGGAAGGTTATCTAGGTCATTATCATTCCCATGCAAAATGAGTCTGTTGACCTTCAACAAATTACTGTTCTGTGAATTTGGTCAGCCCATGTCAGGCTGTGATGGCCTAATAAACCTTCAGTCATAGAAAAAAGGATCTGCAACTGAGACCCATAATGACAATATTGTGCCACCAATAGAAATCTAAGTATATATGTGATCTAGGATTTGCAAATATAAGCTATTTTTTTCACTAAACATTAATTATTAGATACTGATTAGGACATGTGCTGACCTTGGCATATTAGTGATGCCCAAAATATAACATAACTAACTTAGGAAAATACAATTAGCTAAATGGACTATTAATATAATCATTGCTCTGGGCACTAATTAAGATGAAAATTAATTTCATGACCTGGCATAAGAAAACATCTAATCTCAAAAATTTTCACTGCTATAAAAATCCATTTGCCTTATAAAGTCATATTTGAAAAGTATGAAATAAAATACCTTCTAAATTTTGTTTTCATAGTCTCCCAATTATTGACCATGAATAAAAATTAAATGCTTTATAGTTTTTACAGGACAAATACTATAGTTAACAATGACATGAAGTTATTTCCAATTTACTCTAACTCTTTATTTAAGTGGCAAAGAAGCAAAATTATATACCACATTAAGGCAGTTAACTTTTATCAACTGTAGTTAACGTTTCAAAAGTAGATGAATAAAAATTCTTCCATGGTTCTTCAAATCTATTAGTTTGTAAGTGAATATAAGCAACTCAAGGTAGAAGGAGAGCCCTAAGAGATTTGGTTTTTACTTAGAGAAAATCTCAATTTATCTCACTTACAAAGCATTTAGCTATTTATTAAATATTAGTTGAAATTTCCACTGAGCTGTATACCAGAAAAGTAAAGCAGCATATAACAAAAACATATGCCTTTTCTGTGTAAAAAGGTCAGTTCCCTGACCTCTAGTAAATTAAAATCCAATGATATGGACAAATTCTCTCAACATAAAGTGATAAACAATAAAATATTAATAAACATATTAATAATGATTATGAAAAATTTGTTGTCATTATATAAAAGTTGATCAGTACATTAATACATTTTAAGGAATATATATAATATATATGAAGTGCAATTAATAGTAATTGGCATGGCTTATATCTAGATGTGGAATGAAAAATCTCGTACTCTTAGATGGGGATTTCTGGAGGTGACTGAATCAAGGGTGTGTGATGCTGTTAGGTTTTGTGATGAGGGGTGTGATGGCATAGTTGTAGGTGTGGATAATTAAAGCCCACGATATATGTGCAAAGTATCAATCAATAGGTTGTACCCTGGATGGGCTGTAAAGGGACAGAAAGAAGACAGGCTCACTGCTGCTGCTGCTTGCTGCTGCACTGCCTTCTGTTTGCCTCTCTATGAACAGTTTCTCCTTTGCAATGCTCCTCTGCCATTCCACCCTGCCTCAGAGTCAACCAATTATGGACCTTATGGTTGATACATTGTGTCAACTTGGGGAGTCCAGAGGTTTGGTTGAGTGACTCAGCAGGAAGCCAGGGTGCTTACTTTGTACCCTTTGGAAGAGGAGGGCACGGAGATTGTGTGAGAACTACACCCCCCCCTGGGTGGAGGTAGGTTGTTTACAATGTAAGGGAAGGAAAGAGGCTGCTTGCAGGCATTCCTCCCTTTTTGCTGGTTGTTTTTGCTGTGCTCTGCTGCCATGAACTGTAGCCCTCTGACTCTGCCTCAGAACCAGCCAAGTATGGACTGAAACTTCCACAAACTGTAAGCTAAATAAACCTTTCCTTCCTTCATCTTGGGCATTGGGTATTTTGTCTCAGCAATGAGAGAAAAGTAACCCAGACAGAATTTGGTACCAGCGGAGTGGGGTCATTGCTGTGACTATACCTGACCATGTAGTTCAAAAGCCTTTGGAAATTGCTTGTGGGGAGATTTTGGAAAGGTTTGGAGATGTGTGGTCAGGGCTCGGAAGACCAGAAGGCTGATGGAAATCCTGCCGGTAAAGACCAGGTTCAGGAGATTTCTGTTGTGAAGAAGGAATTCATTGGTTGTTGGACTCCAGATGATGTATGTTATGGCTTGGCAGAAAGTTTGCATTTTGCTCGTGTCCAGAGACTTTGCCTAAGACTGAGATTAAGGGTGGCAGCTAATTGATTAATCCTGCAAAAGAAATTTCAAGGCAGTTGAATGTTGGGGCAGTAGCATGGCTTTTGTTGGGGGCTTTCAGCCAGATTTATATTGACAATCAAGAGCAAAGAGCCCAGCAGGATGATTTAAAATGTGTTTGGCCAGAAAGGAAGTTCCAGTGCAACTGTGAATTGCAAAGGTAAGACTGAGGAACTCTCTATTGCTGAGAAGGAAGCCAAAGAGTGCCATGTTCCAGAATGGCGGCGGCGGCCATACCAGGTTCCAGAATGGAGGTGGCATAGAGAATTTACTCCTCAGAATTGGATTCAGTGTGCCCAGCAATCCAGGCACTCAATTCCTATGGCCAAGAGAGAGAAGTTTGGCTACTGCTCCAGATGGCAGCAGACTTTGGCGTCATCCACGTGGCCCTGACTTTAGGTGCAAGGAAAATGGAAGAGTTCTGAGGTTAAAGAGGCTTTCACCCAGATTTCAGAAGGCCTGGGAGGCCTGGCAGTGTGTCCCTGAGAGGGTAGTGTGTGAAGCTGTGAGTGTGAAGCAAAAGGCGCCCTGCAGACCTCAGAAGTTTAGAAATGATAGGACCATGGATCATCTAAGGAAAGCTGCAAAGAGGGAGCAAAGAGAGCCTAAGAGAGAAGCCGTGGGAGCTGTAACCACCAGAAGTGCCATAGGGGTGGACTTATGCAAGCCCTTTGGAGCTCACAATGTGCCACAAGTTGCTTCAGATGCTGGATGTGGAATTACAGGACATACTGTTAGCCCTGCTGGATTTTGGACTTGCTTTGGTCCCAATGCTCTATATTCCCGTTAGTACCTTTTGCAATGGTAATGTTTATTGTGTGCATTGAATGTTGGAAGTGTTTAACTTTTTATTTGTATGTAACTAAAGAGCTTGCCTTACATCTCTGAGGAGACTTGCACTTTTCATCAATGCTGAAACTGTTAGGACTTTGGCAACTCTTGCAGATGGACTAAATGCCTTTTGCATAAAGGGATGAACATGAGACTTTAGCTGGCAAAATATTATGGTTCTAATGTAATATGTCTTTGCACTGGGAAACTGGTTTAAGGAACTGTGACTGGTTACCAAGTTGACAAGGGGTAGATTGTTATGGTTGATACATTGTGTCAACTTAGGGCGGCCAGAGGTTTGGTTGAGTGACTCAGCAGGAAGCCAGGGTGCTTACTTTGTACCCTGTGGAAGAGGAGGGCATGGAGATTGTGTGAGAGCTACACGCCCCCTGGGTGGAGGTAGGTTGTTTACAATGTAAGGGAAGAAAAGAGGCTATTTGCAGGCATTCTTCCCTTTTTGCTGGTTGTTTCGCTGTGCTCTGCTGCCATGAATTGTAGCCCTCTGACTGTGCCTCAGAACCAGCCAAGTATGGATTGAAACCTCCACAAACTGTAAGCTAAATAATCCTTTCCTTCCTTCATCTTGGGTGTTGGGTATTTTGTCTCGGCAACGAGAGAAAAGTAAGCAAGACAGACTGAAACCTCTATAAACTGTCAACTGGAATAAACTTTTCTTCCTTTAACTTATGGTTATCAGATATTTTCTCTCAGAAAAGAGAAAAGTAATTAAAACAGTGACATTTCCAAGGCATGGTGGCTCATGCCTATACTCCCAGCACTTGAGTGGCAGAGGCAGCAGGATCCCTATGAATTCAAGGCCAACCTGGGCTACATAAGTTCAAGGCCAGCTTGTACTGCATAGCAAAAATATGTTTTCAAAAAGACAGTTATATCGAAATTTTGATGGCAAATGAGGGGCATAATCAAGGGAATTAATATTATTTTAGAAATGCTTAACAATAAGCAAAGAATAGTTGAAGAAAAATATTTTCAGCCAAAGCTGAGAACAAAAAGTAAATGACTTGGAAAAAAATCAAAGCGGTCAATGTAACAGCTGTAACTACTGAAATGTTAAAAGCAACCATGTAGATATTTGAATCATGAAAAACAAATATAATATTTATTCTTTTAGAAGAAAGATTCTTCAAAGTGAGGTCCTCCTTGACACTATTAACTAATAGCCATATATAAATAGGAAGAATGGCAAGTAAGAAGAGATCTGACCTGGTTCAGAATAATAGACCCAATCAAAAATTTAGGCACAGGCTTTTGTGTAAAGAGAAGGATTTCAGATTTCAGATACATATATTATACCTGCCCTGAAAACACAAAAGTTCTTGAACCTGCATGTAGTGATCTTTCTCCTACTGCCAGAGTTATCAGGCAGTGCAGAGAATTCAGAAAACATGAGAGATTTTCTTTCAGCATCTCTGTATGAATACCTTTCAGAAGGGGGACGGCAGAGCTCATTCTTCTGGTGGTTAATTTAGAAGCAGAACTGGGATTATAGCCATTATGTCAAGTCAGTGACTTGACTGTTTTCTTTCTACCTGATTAGTGCCAAGAAAGATGATTTCCTTCCCCAACAGGTAAGTGAGGAATTTTGCAGAACTGAAATCTGTGCTTTCCTTGAAGAAGTGGTTATTCTTTGGAACAGCAGGCTCTAAGTCTGTCATTTTTTGAAAGGGGAGTTTTTTCAATGAAAGGCAACAATAAAGAGATAATTTATTTCTTTAAAGTAATTAGTATAAATTATTTATATTTATATGGAATATATAAATCTTCACAAACTTTTAAAAGGTACATATCTTTTATAAATATATTCTCACTTTAACATTTTCTATTAACCCTCTGCTTTGTTTATTGTTTTGAAATAAATTTCTCCAGTGACTTCAATATTATCATGACCAATGGTGAAATAATTTTCCAGTTATTAAATTCATGGCATCTTTCAGAGTAGTTCACTCTTTCTTCCTTGAACATTTGCAAGGAAATGTGACAGTTTTGTGAAAACATACTCATGATGAGGTCACTTATGATTGATTTTTTTGTTTTGTCGTTTTTAAAGGATCTCATTAAGTGATCCTACAAATAGAAAATATATGTCAGCGTTCTTATACTGAAAAATTCTGCTATTATATTGAGGGAAAAAGGGGTTAGTGTTAAAGTATTGGGCATCTAGAATAGAGTTGCACCCTGCTTCAGAAAGTAGGAGAGATGATATATGGACAGACAGACAGACAGACAGGTAGGTGACAGGTAGATGATAGATAGGCAGACAGAGGGACTGAGACTGAGATAGTCATATTTGCCCTACATGCCTGTACTTTCTTTTTCATTTTATATTATCTGCTGTCATGTATTTCTGTGTTTGGAAAATCCTACCTTAAGTCAGTTAAAAAATCACCAAGGAATTGGAAATATGAATCACAATTGCTTTTGCAGGGTTAGTAGTAAAAGAAGATTTGATAATATTGTTTTGTAATAATACAATATCACATGATAAATAAAGGATGTTACTTATTTAAATTTGCTATATTTCATAACATACTGTAGTTTTATTTTTCTTAGAAAAAAGATCAGGGAAAGTTTGTTCTTCATCAGGTATGTGTTACTTTCATCAGGTACGTGTTACTCTAATAATTTTAACACATAATTTTTCTTAAATGTCCTGACTTGTTGGAATAAAGAAGTATAAAAACTGCAGGATTTAATAAAGTATTCATTTTCATATTGTTAAAGGGAGTTTTGGATTGTATTGTCAAAGACAGAAAAACAAAATTGTGAGTATAAAATGAAAATTTACAGAAATTTAATGTCAGCTAAATTCAATGGAACTTCTCATAAAAAATTCTTACATTTGTGAGAAAAAATATCCTAGCACAAAATATACTTGCTACTGTTGGTTCTGTAGACTGATTAAAATGTTGGAAAACAGACATCATCTGAAACTGTTTTGGATAAATGTCATATAATCAAAGTCTTATTCAGTAAAGTGAATCACATGACACATGGGGTCTAGTATTCCAGAAATGAGGATTTTTATTTATTCTACTTGCAATTGAAATGACAAGTTTATATTTTAGAAAAATGACATTACTTGGTATCATATCCTGATTACTGATTTCTGTGAAAGAAAAGTGAACCTAGGAAAATTTTCTGACAATAAGGCTCTGTCTGACAGCGGTGAGCATCAAGAATTGGGCATATGCAACAGTTCACCAGCTACAGGATTCTAATCTTGAAAATCTGCAGTCAACCTTTAGGTGAAAAGTTCTACATGCAGCCACTTCCTACATTTATTCTTTGCCTCTTTGTCATCACTAAACTCATCAGAAAAACTCCACTACTTTTATCCTTATTCATTCCCAAATGCACTGACTTTTTTCTCTAATATAAAAAAGAAAATGCAAAATAAAGCATTGTCTGGTTCCTTTTAATTTTAACTATCCTTTCTTAAGAAATAGATATTGTTCACAGAATGTAAACTTGTTACTCCTTCCTGATCATTTTTAGACTCCTCTTTATTTGTTGATATTCGCCAGGCTCTAACTTTGGTTTTTCTCTTAATATGACCTTTCTGAAGGAATTCAGCCATGTTTTTATTTGTGGCTTGACTCCTAGTAGCTGTAAAAATCTTTCATTTCAGCTTGAATTCTCCTTCGAGTTTCGGACTCAGATTTCGCTGCACATTGAATTTACCCAAGCTGGCTCACATAAACATGGCCGACACCAAGGTCATTATTTCTCCCATGTTCTCAATCTGGTGCTGTACGAAATATGCCATAGAAGCAAACCTTCCACGGAAAAAGTTTTGTTGTACTCAACTACTTCTCTGGCAGCACGTAAATTTTACCCGTCACTAATTTGTCATGCATGAATTCAAATTTTCTCCTATATCCATCTTTTGCCTTAAATTAAGACTTTGTTTTTTCTTACCTATACGATTGAAATATTCTCTAAACTGACCTCCATTATCCGACTTCTCTCTATTCCAGGATGTCTAAAAGTTAATCTTTCAACAATTCTCCATCATAGGACACAGAATCTTCCATTAACGCTCTCTTGAATTTTCAATTTAAATCTTTATGTTTAGGTTATTCTGGGTTCTCCATAGATAAGCCTGTGCATTTGGGACCTATTTCTTTTCCTAGAACTTTTTCATATTTAAAACATCAGTGATATTGAGGATCTTATATTTTTATAGTAATTCAGATAGATGTTCTACTTGGAGCTTTGGAGAGGGTAATGTTTGTTTCCAGTAAAAGTTGTCACATGATGTAATTATCAGCATAATCACTCACCAGTTATGACAAAATTGTAGGAGGCAGAAACATGCTTGCTGCTTTATTTTTACCCACTGCCTGTTTCAACTCTCGAAAACATGTTCACTACTTTTCATCTCTATTATTCATCTTCAGGCCCTAAAGTGTCAGGACTGTAAGTATTGAGGTTTGATACTCTATCTTCAAATGAACACCAAAGGTACATGGTTCTAAACTGCCCTCTAGATCATGGCTTCTCAAATTGTGTGAGCACACTGATTTGGTAAAATGTTTTGGATAGAATAGCAATGGTATGGAGTCTCCTGAGGGTCAACTTTCTAGCAAGTTTCCAGGTAATAAAAATGATTTCTTACCAAAAGTAGACTTTGAATGGCAAATGTCACATAGTTTTGCTTAAAGTTTAGTAATTTTAGAATTTATCATATATATAACATTAGTTAAATGTAAGTGCTTGGGAACACAAAAACATAGAGCTTCGACCACATTGGATCTCAGTATCTGCCTTTAACAAAATTTATTTGTGAATTAAAATTAGAGGACTAGTTGCTTGGGGCAAAATGAAAGCTAAACATTCTTAACTGAATTCAGATCAGCTTTGTTATTATCATATGATTATATTTACTTAATTAAAATTAATAACATGAAGATGAGTACTTTTTAATATCACAGGGTCAGATACTTAAATATTAAGGTAACATTTCTCCTTAAGTCTTTCTATATAGAATCACTTTGAAATGACTACTTGAGTTCCAATAAAAGAGTGATTCAATTTGCACTGACATTTTCTTAAACTTGGAAATTGAAGACAGTTCTAGTATTATAGTACTTTAAAAAGTTGAAATAAACATTCTCTGAAGTTACCTTAATTTAGAATAGCTTTAACATTTCAAAAGAATAAAAATTCAGGCTAGATGAAGTAAAGTAGCTTTTTAAAAAATGTGTATGTAGAAGTGGGGATCATCTTATTTAACTTTACAAAAAAAATCCGCCTGTAGCATGTTACATGAAGGTAACATATATGTATGTCTTTTCGTTTTTTTTTTTTTTTTTTTTTTTTTTTTGCGGTACTGGGGATTGAACTCAGGACCCTGCACTTGCTAGGCAAGCGCTTATTCCACTGAGCTATATCCCCAGCCCTGTCTTTTCAATATTATGAATTTATAATATATATTTTAAGTATACTTCATATAAATATACATATATTTTTGTTTTCAAAATCTGTATTGGGTGACAAACCCTATGTACATAAACAATGTGGGGGAAATATTCAAGAAATACATTTTCTTATCAAGTACATGAAAGAAGTCACACTGGAGAGTGACCCTGTATGTGTAAGCCTATTGTAAAAAATCTTGTGAAAATTGCTCACGTAGTGGACTCCTGTCCACATATAAATGAAAAATTTGATGTCATTATTCATGGGTTGTCCAGAAAATACACTCACAGATGGAGATCTCCTAAAATATATTCTTTCTGTGTTTTTCAGTAAATCACTTGTAAACAACTGACCTATGTGTCTGTAGTCTTTGCTAGAAACAATGTTGACATAATATATTTTCATGTAAGCCATTATCTTTGATCTTAACATGTAGTATCTTCTTGTAAAAAAGGTGAATTAAAATGTATTTCTCAATTACAAGTAGTGTAGTTGTGTAATGTTTTTACTATAAGGATGTATAGGTTGATAAAACATAAATTTCATTAATAGTTTTTTAATTCCCACTAGGTTTTATTGTAATTTCTCAGTGTATATGCTACGTATTATGTATAAAAACATAATTTTGTACTTATATACATAAACATATTTAGTGACATGTGAACATGTGTTTTTTAACTTTGTTTACGCACAACTTGCAGATTAGCAAGTTTTGATTTTTGTGTCCTAATTACACACCTGAATATATCCCAACATAATTATATTATATCAAGCTCATAATTTCACCTATTTTGCTTTCAGGTTGAAGTCAGTCAATGTTGTTTTCTTATCATCAACATTTTATAGCTTTTAATTTTATCACAATTTGTACGAAAAAATAAACCATACTTCAGTGAGTTGCTTATTGCTGCAAATAAGATGAACCATGATTTGTCTGACAAAGCATATCATGAAGTATGAAAAAATAAAATAATAACATTTGGAGAAGCTGCAAAGAAAAGGGACCCTTCTATGTTGTTGGTAGGAATATACAACCACTATAGAAATCAATATGAAGATTGTTCAAAAATCTAAAACTAGAAATGCACTTTGACCCAGCTCTTCCTTTATAGGTGTCCTCTTGAAAATGTTGTAGATATCATATTACAGTTATAAATGCACGTTCACATTCATAGCAGCAAAAGGGTCATGGATATAGTTCAGTGGCATAAGCACCTGCCTGGCAAGCATATTCATAGCAGCATAATTCATAGTAGATAAATCTTGGAGGTGGCTCAACAGATGAATGATCAATGAAAATTTGGAATTCATGCAGAATAGAGTATTACTCTACCATACAGAAAGACAGAAAATGGATGCACCTTGAGACCATAATGGTAAGGAAAATAATCAGTCACAGTTTAAATATCACATGGTCTCTCTTGTATGAGAAACCTGTAACATAAAGAGAATAAATGATAGAGAATAGGAAGTAGAGAGAGAGATTTTTCTCAGAGCGGTGGGGGATCAAAAGCTGGCAATGTGGGGAGTGAGGGAAGGAGTAAGGGAAGAAAAATATGACTTATCCTGTGTTGTGTACATGCACCAACTTCACATGAGGTATTTAAATACCACAAACATGCAAAGTAGGAAAAGAAAGCAGAGTAGAGAAGGATGGAGGAGAGAAGGAGGAAAGGGAAAGAGAATGAAGAAAGGCATTAAGATGTAGTATTTCCATGTACAAAATTTCCACAAGGAATTTAAATGTTATGAACTACACATGTACTAACAGGATAAAATAAATTTACTTTAATCCCATACAATAACACTGATAGTTCCACCTAAAATAATTACATCTCTTATATATCACCAAACAGGCATTAATCCCTTCACCAAAGTCTCAAAAGTCCAGCATTGTTCAAAAGTCTAATTTTAAAATCCCTCTGAGACTCAGGACAACTCTTTGCTTGCAAAATGCAAAATGTAAGGTATATAATCCCAACATACAGTGACATGAACTAAACACTAACATTCCAACAGAAAGAAATAGTGGGATTGGAAGTTATCAGACCAAAGCTAGGCCAAAACCAACAGGGCAAGCTTTAAATCTTGCAGTTCCATATCCAGCTTCAGGGCACATGGTAGTGAAATGAGAGTTTCAGAGGCCTGAGGTGGCCCCATGCGTATGTTTTCTCTGGTTGCACTGCACACAACTTCTCTCAGGCTGGCTCTGTGTGCTCTTTGAAGCACTCCACATTCTTGGTGTTTCCAACTTGGTGGGGTCTTCACTGGAGTTTTGACTTCACTCTCATAGCTTTGTGCATTGTGCTTTCAGAGGCTCCTGGCAGGGACACCAAACATGCCATGATTTTTCGTTTATCCTTCCAGATCTTGCTTTGGAATCTGTGTGGAAGCCTACATGGCCCCATAAATTTTGAATTATGCATGCCTGTAGAAACAAACTTATACAGATGATACCAACATCTCCTGTCAGGTAGGGCAGTAGCCAGCCTCCCTTGGACTGTGGTTGTAGTGGCTTCTGTGTAACTGGATGATAGTGAAAGATGTTCTGGGAATCATTTCCCTAGGTGGCCTTTCTGAGCCGGTGACCAGGAACAGTTTTCTTCTAGCATGTTTTTAAAAAAATTATTATATTTTATACCTTGAGCCTATGATGAATGGACTCTTTCAGATTCCTGAGATGCCCTTAAAATACTTTGTTCTTGTTGCTTCTCAAAATATTTGGTTTCTTTTCTGCTCATGGTTTTTTGCTTTGTTTTATGAGATGGGGTCTCACTATGCAGGGCAGGCTGGTCTCAGGCTCAAGGCCATTCTCCTTCCTCAGCCTCCCGCATGCTGGGGTTACAGATGTGTGACACAATTCCTAGCTTAGTTTGTTTTTAATAGAACCAGTCTCTTCAGAATGTACACCTGTTTTGGCTTCTACTTATACATATGCTTTTTCTGCCCAATGAGAAAGTTTTCCAATGTTTCTGTCCTGCTTTTTGCTTCCAGTTCTCAACATAAATCTGGCTAAAACAGTCACCAATACTCATACAATAGATTTAACAGTGGGCTGCTTTCAAATCTCCTCCACCAGGTCAATTACTCTGCTGTCTTTAAACAGCCACACGTACAATTTTAGGGTATAGCCAAAATGTAGAGAAATTCCTTGCCAGAATCAAACACACATTGGTCTCTAGTCCAGTTTCCAGCAGAGTTCTCATTCTCATGTGAAACCTCATGAGCGCTGTCTTTACCACTGGCATTCCTGCTGATGCTCTGATCCGAACACCCACCTGAACTGCTCAGCTATCTGTGCTTACCAGCAGGCTAGGGATTCTCTAGCCTGCATATCCAAACATTGCAATCTCCTCTGACAAGCCACTACCGAAGGATTCCGGTAGAGTTACAGGAATGACCCCATTTTCATGCACCAGTGATCTATATCATATTTTCATTGCTGGGACAAGATATCTGGCACGTGAAATTTAAATGAGGAGAAGTTTATTTTGATTCAATTTCTTTGAAATCAGAGTTAATAACTATTCATCTGTCAATAGAAATTATGTATACAAATAAGCAGTTGTTTCAATATCTTTGCTTAAATGATGCTCACAGCTAATGGTTAGATATTCCCATTTAGAGTGTCGTAAGTGTGCATTATTTGTTTTCCTTTGTTTTGTACAGAATTAATGTGTTTTATAGTTTGCTATTATAATCATCAATTTTTGGATCATTTTTTTGACTTTACCTCTCCTGGAGTTTCTTATTAGTTAGTTCTTCTCATACAAAAGTATATTTAATACTTCCATTACCTTGTTAAGATATTTTTTAGATAAAAAGCCACTCCCATTCAGAAACATGAAGGATTTCTTTAGTTGTATATTGTGCAAATGAGAACTCTAATGCACGGGCTAGGGATATAGGTCTGTGACATGGTGCCTGCCTGGCAAGTGCGAGGTCCTTGAGTTCAACCCCAGTACATAAAATAAAATAAAATGAAAAAAAGAACCCTAATGCAATCTTGGCTGTGTAGGTAACACATTTACACTCTGAGATTTTTATAGGAAGATTATCCGCTTCCTGTCCTGCCTTTAATTTTCTTTCTTTTTTCTCCTCAGTAGCATTATTGGTAATAGATGACTTATGGGGGTACATTATCAGGAATTGATTTATAAATCTATCTTTGTACATTCATTTCAGCCTCTCTTTGCAGAGCCACATTTCCCATGCACCCTACCGCCTCGAACCTGTGAGTCCTGAGTTCACGTTGCGTTGCCTTCGCTGTTGTCATCTCATAGGCATCTCCTACGTACCCGGTCTTCGTCGCCCGTGCTCGCCTTGCCAAAGCCTTCTGTGACGATCACTCATGTGGAAAAATTCTAGTTCATTGATAATCTCTCAGCCACTTTGATGGCTCTTTCACTTTCTCTCTCTCCTCTCTCCTCTCTCTCTCTTTCCTTTGTTCTGTTCCTGTCTCCACTTCCTCTTTCTTTTTGTTCATTTCCTATGAATAGCACTTTGGCCAATTCTCTAGGGTGAAGGAGAACAAACACAGAGGCAGCCTTTCTACTTTTTACTTTTCCTCCATTTCTTGAATTTTCTATATTACTATTTATTCTTTGCTATGATTTGTAGTGAGACATGTATTAGACATGAATCTTTTAGCTATTTTGCAATTGCTGCCTGTGAAATTTTATATTTCCTTTTTTACTAAGGCATACCTATATCATTTTCAGGGTTAAGTTCATTTTGTCTACTTAAAATGGCCAGCATACACTCTATGGCACGCACAGTGTGACAGGATCATTTGATATGATATAGCAAACTGAATAATGATTAAGGAGTAGAATCCATTAGGCAAGTTATTAAAACCCTCTAAGTCATATTAATAATTTGTAAAATGGGAATCACTGTCTATTTTTGTTGGCTTTTATATGAAATATCTCTAAAAACTTAAAAACTTTGGCATCCCTGGAAACATTAATACGAGAAATAAGCTTATGTGAATATTGTTTTTACTAAAAAAATGAATTTTCTATCTTGTATTGTAGTTGATGGGGACTTGTCATTAAGTATTTAACAAGATGTCTGTGGCAAACCTATGTTTTTCTAGGAGTGTGTTATTTAAATTTAAAGATCTTTAAGAGTGGTTTAGTGATTTAGGTAAGTTTCCTTCATATAGTCTGATAGGTCTGTAAAATAATTGTATTGATCTGCAGTTCTATGCATTCTATAAGCTATTAGATCAGACAATGCATAGATATAAATCGTGAGACTATTTTACTATAGTCACAATTGTTTAGTTTATTACTTAGGTCTTCAGTAGATAGACTCATTTTATTTATATGTTCCACTTTTGAAAAGTATATACAGGGACTATTTCTCCTTTACGCAGATCAGATCATATATACAAAGTGAAGTTACAGGGAGGAACGGCAACAATATTTCAGCTGAATGGTTTTCCATTAATCAGCCCAGGAGGAGCTGATAGGAATTGGAGATTCGCAGCTTCAAAGAATATCTGATGAGTTTTGACAGGAGGCTTATTATCTACTAAATATTGCTAGCATCCAACTCAGCTACCATGAAAGCAAGTACTTATCTAAATTAAATGACATGGGTATTATTAATAAGTAGCATAGATTTTTATATTACTTTAAGATTTCATAATACTTTTGATATATAACTTGTTACTGAGGCAATTGTAGACCTCTAAGGTAGCTAGACATTACTGATGTCAAATTCTAAAGTTGAATGGCATTATTGGTCTATCAATAATTTTGCTAAACCCAAATGTTATTACCACAGTGTTTTCGGTTATTGCCCATTCCTTACAATTTTAGTTGTACTCTTAGAAAAACAGCTCAGCATTTCCTAGAACCCAATTCAATCATAGAAGTGCCTTTCTAGTTCACATATTATATGATGCTTTGCAATAATTTAAATCAAAATTTTTATAAAAACAGGGAGTCTAAAATCAGCAATATGAGTTTTAAATATCATTTTACTTCCCAATTCAATTAAATACTTGATCGACATCTAATAATAATATGAACTTGTTTGAAATGGATGTGTGACCCCTAAAACCTGTCTATGTAATAATGAACCCATGAAGTTAAAGATTATGTTTTTCTCATTCACTATGTATCTAAGAAACACATATAGGTATGCACTTTGAATTAATTTTATTATCCTGGAAATGATTAACATGCAATCCCAACAGGATGTGATGAGCAGTAGAATGTTTCCAGCTTGAGTCAGCATCAGGTCCACAGCCTCATGAGGAAGAAAACAGGAGCTTCACTGATGTGTTTTCACCCTCTTCCCCCTGGTAATTCCATCCGTGAAGTGAGTTCAGTAAGTATTGTGACGTTTTATAATGACTTTATATGGCTTTAAGATTTTAAAACTTGATTCCAGCTTTGTAACCAAATATCATTAGATAGGTGGCCCTTATTTGAATCATTATTTTCCTCATCTGAAATACAGAGAACACTTTGAAATATTTCTTGTCCTTTATGGCAGTATAATCCAAAGTATTTCACTATCACAAGGTCCCTGGATCGTTCCTATTTGTTCACATACAAAGGATGTGCAAAAAGACATGAATAAATCTTACATCACCTGTGGACGTTGGGTGATAAAGTTGTGTTATTGTCCATTCATCGATTGTAACGCGTCTACCAGTCTGAGGGGGCACAATGATGGGAGCTTTGTATTAATGGATATAGGTATATAAGACAAATATTTGTAAATTCCTCTCAGTTTTTCTGTGAATCTTAAACGTCTCTAAAAGTACTTTTAAAGGAAGATTAGACATAACAGCAAAATATAAGAGATTGTTGTGGTAATCTACTTAAAACATTTTGCAGTATCCAGAATATAGAAACAGATCCAATAAACCCGTTATTGGTATTGAACCATTTATTTCAATTTCATAATTTCCTGTCTTAGGACACTAGGCTAAACTTTAACATGTAGTGAAAAGTGTTACATCAGAAAATGATGACACATATAGTAAAAAAAAAACATTAGAACCGTGTCCATGGAATTCACCAACTGGTTTTGGAACAATATCTCTTTTTTTTTTTTTTTTTTTTGCGGTACTGGGGATCGAACTCAGGACCCTGCGCTTGCTAGGCAGGCGCTTATTCCACTGAGCTATATCCCCAGCTCCAACATCTCTTTTATCTCTTTGCCATTCAAATACCTTGTTCGGTTGTTTGCACTGACATCTGAAGCTCATCTGCTTTCTCTTTTTCATGAAATCGCAGAAAGGATAAATTTAAAACACAAGTCACCAAAGTTAGGAAGCAGCCAATATATTTCTTTTGATGTCCATTACATATGTTCACAGAGGATTCTCTGACTCTCAAAGGAAATACTAAACATTCATCTTGTAACTTTGACTCATTTTAAGATCCCCTGAGATACCTAGGACTCTTGGTTACAAAGCAGTGAACTATGATCCAGTGTAAATAACTGTCTATTTTTGAAGTTCATTGGGGTATATGTTTGTTATATCCTGGCATTCTATATTAGTATAGGCAAAGTACATAGACATTTAGCTATGAGGTTTCTGATTATACTACAAGAAAATGTTTTTAAGGAGGTGAAAAAGAATATTCCAGAGGGCACCAATGTATTTGGCATGATATAAACATTTTATAGGTGCAAAAATGTGCATTTCTAAGAAAGAGAACAGCAATATTAAATGAAAGTTTTTATGAAGTTTGAGCTCTAACAATGGTCAAACTATTGTGTCTATATTATATTTTGAGATTCATATTACTCTCTTCAGATTGAGGCTAGCCCGAGGTGGATAGGCTAGAAAGAGTGCTGTGGTCAGAAAGAGGGCTGCTGCTTCCATTGCTTGTCCCTTGCTGCCTCTATGCTGTTTTCCTGCTTTGCTGCCTTCTGCCCGCCATGGACTGTTTCTCCTCTCTGATGCCCTCTGGCATGCTCCCTGCCTTGGAGCCAGGCAACTATGAACTGAAACCTCTATAAACTGTGAGATAAATAAGTCTTTCCTCCTTTCACTTTGGGTGTGGAGGATTTTGTCTCAGCAACAGAACAAAGTACTTAAGACATACATATACACTTACCTGTGCTGATTATCAAGAGGAAAAAAAAAAAAAAAAGAAACACTTCCCTTCACAAAGCAGCTTGAGTCAGTTCCTAAAGCCCTAAATCCAAATCTCCACTGCAGGACTTGTTGCAAGACAAGTGACACCTGTGCACCCAGACAGACCAGCAGCACAGAGGGTCTCTGGAATTTGAAACACAGGGTTCAGGCCAAGGTTACTAACCCTTCCTCCCCTTTGAGAACACATACAAACATCTTCTCCTTTACTCTATAACCTATACAAGTTTGTCTTTGGGAAGGAGGAAAAAGTTTTCAACACTGGGAAATCTAATAACAATATCTCTAAAGTTTATTTCCACCAGAATAGGAGCAAAGGACTCTGGGGAAATTCATTGACTCTAATTTCCAAGCTTTGTTACTATTTAATCAGTCTTACAGTCCCAGTGCTCTCTGCTCAGCAAACCCTGAACATTCAGAAAAACAATTATTAATGGAACATCATCTCCTGACAAAACTCGTATCAGGAGAATACATTAGTGCAAGCAATTTGTCCTAAGTAATATAATCAGAATTATTTAATGACATGACATTATCTGATTTTTAAAATTTGACAAATTTAATAGAAGTATAGAATCTATAATAAAATGGAATGAAGTAAATACCAACAGTATAAATATTTGAATTCCCCATGCATGATTGACACTGTGTAAATATGTTTCCATTACATCTTGTTCATGTACATACTAAAACAAATACAAATATGAACATTGGGCTATGAGAAAGGACTTTTAAAATTCATACCATAGGAAAATATTTGAGAAAATAAATGTCTTTAGTTTGAATTTATATATAGATATAATATATGGTAAATATATAACTCAAATGTAAATATATATTATATAATGCATGGTTCTGTATAATATATGTAATTTTATATAGCATACATTTGGTAAATAATATATATAAGTTTATATATCATTATATATAAATTATATGGTTATATAATTATATATAAGATCATATATAATATAATTATATATAGTTACACAATCATATATAAATTATATAACTATATAACTATAGTTATATAATTTATATATGTGTGTATGTGTGTGTGTGTGTGTGTGTGTGTATATACACACACATACATATAATAGTCTGGATTATAGTCTCTGGAGTAGGCTGGACTTCAATTCACTATGCAGCCCGGCCTGACTTCAAACTCTCAGCAGTCCTCCCGCCTCAGTCTACTGGGTGGGATTATCGACATTGCTACCATGCCTGCATGTCATAAATCTTTTAATGACTGTTTCATAACTTGTTTTTCTATTCATATTGTACTCTTCCTTGTTATAGTTTCCATCTAGATGTCCCTGAAGTCATTAGCGTTGGTGGTGGGCTTAGGTAAAGTGCTCAGAATGTGGGAGCGCTACAGCTAACTTGTTGGAGAGGGGGAGCTGGCGGGGGAGGCAGCGCACTGGGATGTGAACTAGGAGGCACGTTCCTCTCTCCAGCTCCTCCCTTCTTTGCTAGCTGCTGTGACATCAGCAGCCTTTATCTGCTAGCCCCTTTCACCATGCTGCTTTTGCCTGGAGGTGAAGGACCAGGCATGGATCCAGGTTAGTGAACCTTGAGGCAATATAAACCATCTGTAAACACTGGGTGTCAGGTATGGTGTCTCTGCCACTAGAAGGTAACAAAGGCATTCATATTCTTTCCTTTTTATTTATTTATTTATTTTTTATTTATTTTATTTTATTTTAAAGACAAAAGCATGGAGACTTGTAAACCAGAATAACACAAAAGCAATACAGGAAATACAAAATTATAGAGAAGATAGCGGAGAATTTGCACTGGATGCTGTATTACATAGTGATATCTTTGCATTATTTATCACAGAAACAATAAAGGAAAAACCAAATTATAGAGAAGATAGTAGAGAACTAACACTGGATGCTGTGTTACATGATGTTATCTTCACATTTGTTACTCAGTTATACAGATGATGGCTCGTTTGATTAATTAATTTTCTCCACCCTCATCTCTGTTATTCTACCACCCAATCAGTCAACTTCCCTCTGATAATAACTGTACTTTTGGGTTGATTTTCTCCCTTGGGTTCTCACTTTGGGGAGAAACATGGCTGCTTCAAATTATGCTGTAGCTATAAAGAAAAACAAACGAGGCTTTTATAGGCAAATCGTCACAATTAGAGACCATACTCATGAGTGAAATGAATCAGATGTGCATGTGCAAACAGCGTATTTTATCATTAGTGTAACAACCTGAAGGAGGGAACATAAATTAGGAGGTATGAAAGGAAACTGCTCAAAAGTAAAGAGCAATCGGGATGAAGGGAAGGAGAAAAGGAATCTATGTAAGTATGTGTATATATGCAGGATGGCTGACATGGTTGCACTATTGTCTCATGTCACTTTATTGTAAGGAACAATCAATGATTAGTTGTTTAATCAATCTTGTATGTGTATTTGCGCTATTCTGAACATACACTTTGAATTTATCAATGTGTAATACAACAACCACTGTTAATCCCCTGTGATTTCTCTGCCACCTAAGACAGTCATTTATTGTACTTCAAAATTGGAAACGCCCTAAGTCCTCTTTCCTTTTTATGAGGTTGAATGGTGTTTTCTTGTTTGAGAAGGGATTTAAGGTCATACAAATGGAACATTTGTTGCTTGTCTTTTTACATATCCAGGTAATACCCACCTACCTATTTCTGTAGCCAAGAATTGTGCTTCCCTTTCCCATCTACTAAAATTAAGGCTTTCTACCTGATCTTAGCAAAGCTTTTCTTTCCTTTATGCACTGGGTTGTACCTCCTCATGCCTCCTTGAGGAGTTTAACTGTATACTTAGCTGATTACATTTCTTTTTCCTGTGCCAACCATCATTTGAAACTTCCAAGCCTGTTTCTACTTTTTGACCCTTCCATGGAACACCATGTTCATAATCATAAAACAATTGAATGCTACCATTAGATGTCTAATAAGCATTTCAACACAACCCTGTCATTTCTATTTCCCAGCCCTTTTCCTATCATTGCAATACTGGTAAATGAGTTCAAATTCATTTTTAGTCAAAACTCATTGAAAATCGTCTTTAATTTCTGAGTTCAAACATTTAAAAGTTATACCTGAGTTCTTTCACCATTTCAATTTCATAATGTGATCCTTTGGAAATATGTTGATTTTTCCTTTTCAGTAGATTTTTGTCTCAACACTACCGTAAATGCTGCTACCAAGTGAGTTCAATTATTTTCGTATTTGCACCAGGGCAGTGACTTTATAACATTATTTTCTCTTTTTATTCTGTATTCTTGAGTCTTTTTCATGCAACATGATCTAGTTTACTTTTTTCAAAATATAAAAATACACATACACTTGATTGAACTTATAGATTGATCTAAAAACATGGCATGTTTAAATTAAAAACAAATACAAGTAAAAGACATGGTGTGGTTAATGTCTCTCAAAATGCTCATCCTGACTTTGAACACACTTGTGCTATTACTCTTGAAATTTTCTGAAGCAGTTTTGGAAGTCCTTTTTTGTGACTGTTACGGCTTTCTGGATATCTTGATTTGACTCAGAATGTTTATGTGTCAATGTCATGTTCAATTTGGAGAGAATTCTACCATTTAGGAATCCTGTTAGAGTGAATAGTGTGGACGAGGACACTCTGTGCTGTTCTGTGAGTCTCTTCACTGCACGGCCCTTGGCAGAAGTATTCATCATATTTTTGATCATACGTCATAAAGACACTCACAAAAGAGAATATTTATAACAGCTTCAGCCAAGGGCAAGAACAGTAATGTAATTCCCCTGTTTGGAATGCAGGGCAATATTTTAAGGAAGTTAATTGCAAAGTGTCTATTAGTGTAAGACTTTTAAAAAAATTTAAACATGTACCATCTATTTCAGTCATTCCTGCATGTATCAGTTGTGGCACTAGTGCTGTAGAATATAATAGTGATTTCAATTCATATACAATAAAGTTTCAAACGGAAAACTATGTTGTCATTTTGGGAACTTAATGATGATTGGATGGTTGTCAAGAAACAGCAAAATCAGCACTTCATAATATGTGTGTCTGGCATCTGAGATACTTTACTAGAGTTTAGTAAGAGTTTGAGGTGATAAACATGTATCAATAAACAGCATGAATGTGTCCCAAATGAAACCATCCCATCTCTAAAGCCAGCTGCACCCCAAAATATGGCCTTGACTTGCACACCTCCTTTAATTCTTCTAGTTTAGTGTAGTTTAGTCATATGACCTTGATATTTTTCCATTATGATGAACTCATTCTTGGTTCATGACACATTTGCTACATAATCACGTAATGCACTTCTACAAATTTGTCTAGTTTGTGGTTTCCATTTACTCCTGTTCTGCTCAGATAACAAGTTCTTAAGCAAGTTCCTCCTCACTGAATGATAAAATCCAGTAATTAGTATAAATTTCAATTCTTTATTTTCACTATAAAGATTATCCTCCTTCAACATATAACATATTATATATTTACTTTTAAATTTATGTTTCCCTTTTGTTGGGATTGGAATTGCGTGAGGGAAATAAAATATTTTTCTTTTATTCTTCAAAAACAACAGAAATGACTGAGTTATAATAGAAACTATACAGGCCTCCTCCAGATATATTGTAGGGTTGGTCTCAGAGCATCATTAATTATCAAATAATCCAACAAAAGAATTCCCATGGACTTTTTGGACTTCCAGTACATGTAAAAGTTATGTTTACATCCTATTGTTAACTGTGCAACAGCATTACCTGAAAAATATGTGTGTAGCTTAATTCAAAATATTTTACTGCTAAAATTTGTATGATTGTCTGAGCCTTCAGTGAGGTGTACTCTGCTGGTAGAGGGTCTTAACTCAATGTCGATGACTGCTGGTGAACGAGGGTGGCAATTACTGTGTGGTCTGGCAACTTCTTCAAATAAGGGAACAAACAAGATTTTATACTGTGACTCTTCCTTTTATGAAAGTGTTCTCTGTAGCTTGCAGTGCTATTTGCTAGCACTTTGCCGATAGTATAACTATTTTTAAAATTGGAGTGAATCCTCTCAGATCCTATCGTTGCTTTATCAACTAAGCTTATGTAATATTCTAAATCCAGTATTCAACTATGTTCCCAGCATCCTCACCAGCTGTGGACCCCATCTTCAGAAACCATTTTCTGTGCTTCACATAGGAAGGAATTCCTTATTTGCTATTTCTGCATAACATTGAAGCAATTCAGTGACCTTGGGTTCTACTTTTAATTCAAGTTCTCTTGCTACTGCTAACACATATGACGTTCTTCCTTCCACTGAGATCTGCATCCCTTCAAAGTTATTCAATAGGTTGGAAAAACTTCTTCTAAACATGTATTCTTTTCAGTAGTTGTCCTCTCCTATGAATAATAAATGCTTTTAATGTTGTCTAGAATGGTATTCAATTCTTTTGCTCAGAATAATCAGAGAAGCCACTATCTATGGCAGCTATGGCTTTTACATGTAATTCTTGTATAATAATTCTAATTGGAAGTTGAAATTATTCCATCATCCATGGAGGAAAAATGGATATTGTTTAGAAAACATGCAAATATTGCATTGTACATTTCCATCAGAACCTTGGATGACCAGACACATTGTCTCAACAGTTGACTTCATATCTTCAGTAAACGTCTGTTGTAGAAAGGTGTGTCATTATGCACTCTTCATTGTCCCTATTAGAGAGCACAGGTAAGTAGATTTAGTGTAATTTTATAAAGTTCTACAGCTTTCAGAATGGTAAATAGGCCATCATTTTGGCTTAATTTAATGGTTTCATTAGTTCCTAACAAAAATGATGGCTTGTTTTCTGAGGGTTTGAATCCAGGCATTGATTTCTCCTCTCTGGCTATGTAAGTCTGATTTGCTTCATCTTCCTATCTAAGACTGTGTTTGCATTATAAATCTGTTGTTTTTGTTAGATACCTTTATCAATTACTGTATTTATGTCTTCTGGATAACCAGCTGCAACTTCTACATGTTGTCTTGGTTACTTTTTTCTCGTTGCTGAGATAAAATACCCAACACCCAAAATGAAGGAAGGAATGGTTTATGTAGCTTACAGTTCGTGGAGGTTTCAGTCCATACTTGGCTGGTTCTGAGGCAGAGTGGCACTAGGCAGAGGGCAAACTGTTTATGGCAGCAGAGCACAGCAAAAACAACCAGCAAAAGGGGAGGAATGGCTACAAGCAGCCTCTTTTCTTCCCTTACACTGTAAACAAGCTACCCCCACCCAGGGGGCATGAACCTCTCACAGGATCTCCATGCCCTCCTCTTCCACAGGCTCAGGACGTGTACAAAGTAAGCACCTTGGCTTCCTGCTGAGTTGCTCTGCCAAACCTCTGGACTTCCCAAATTGACACAATGTGTAAACCATAACACATGTGCTGCTTCTTCAGACTTTCATGTTAATGAAACATCTTTACTTAAACACTGTGATCCAATCTCTCTTAGCTTCAAGCTTTTCTTCTGAGGTTTCCTCACTGTCTCTAGTTTTAAAATGATGGAAGAAATTAAATTTGTTCTGGATGAGGCTTTGGGTTAAAGAAATTAAATATCTGGTTTCATCTTTTATGTAAACTACTAAATCTTCCTGCATAACAGTAGCAATGCTCTCATCAGTAGTGTGTTCAGTAAGACAGCACTTTTAACTTCCTTCAAGAACATTTTTGTATATGCACAACTTAGCTATTTGACACAAGAGGCCTAGCTTTTACTCTAGCTCAGCTTTCCATATGCTTCTGACACTAAATTTAAATGTCTTGAAGTTGTGCTGGAGACATGCAACTTTTCATTTCAGTTAAACACTTAATTGTCAATTGTAGAGTAATTAACTGGCCTAATTTAAATATTGTGTCTCAGGGAGTAGGGATATGGTGAGAGATGGTTGAATGGCCAATTGGTCAAATAGTTGGAACCCAGGCAATGATTTATGAAGTTCTTATGTGAGTAGGGCTCATGACACTTGAAATAATTACAATAGTGCCTCAAAATATTCTGATCACAGCCCATCATAATAGACATAATACTGAGGAACGGTTTTGAAATACGTGTAAATTAGAAAAATATGATGCAGAGTTACAAGGTTTTGAGCTCACATCATTGGAAGCATGGTACCGTGCTCAACACAGGATTGCTCCAAAGTTTCAACGTGTGAAAACCACACAGTAGCTGGAGCATAAGAAAGCAAAGCACAGTGAAGTGGTCTATCTGTGCATATTTGTTAATAAGTTGAAACAATTTATACAGAGTAGATTTTCTAAATACAAAAACATATAAATATTGGAAATGTTTGTGCTGATTATTTAGGCATTTGACATTCTAACTCTGGGCCTAAAAAGTAGGATCTCATTAGAATAAATTCCACAAAGAATAGTTTAAGCCACTTAAAATATATATTAAATTGCTGTTTCCAGATACATCGTTATTTATGTAATGATTAGTCAGAAAAGTAACAGTAAAAATAATGGTATAGTTTCTATGGTCTGTCTGAATGTTGTGTTCTCATAACATTTATATATTGAGAACCTAACAACCAGTGTGATAACATTATGTAATGTTATGTAACGTTTGGAAACTGATAAAATATTGTAAAAGGAATTCTTATGAATTCTCAGTTCCCTCGGAAATAATTCCCGAAGGTTGACTTACCCATTTTCTTCCATGGAGCTTCAGGAATGTGTTCAACCCCAGACATCAATCTGGTAGATTATTTGTTTGTTTATTTATTTATTTATTTGACACATGGTCTTACTATGTAGTTCACGCTGGCCTAGACTCACTATGTAGCTTGGGCTGCCCCTGAACTGCTGTGATTCTCCTGCATCAGCTTCCCTGAGTGTTGGGATTACAGGCACGTACCACCATGCCTGGCTTCTGGTTGCATGTGGATCTTTGATTTTTGAGGGTACTGGAATGTGAAAAACAAAATTTTATTGTTTATAAGCCACCCAGTATATGGTATTTTGTTACAGCAGCTTGAATGCACTCAGACAGTGGGGAAACAATAAAGATAAAGAACACCGTTTCACTATCAAAATTACAGAAATTTCCACAGTGGTTTCCTAAAAATAATGTCTCATTTCTCTGATATCCTTTCAGGAAAACTTGATTTTAGTTCCTAAATAAACAGAAAAATAAATAAAACTGGAATAAGTTCACAAATTTGAACCATGTAAATAACTCACAGTTGCATAGACATTTTAATCTTGGGTGTAAGTACCGTAAAATTGGAGTTTGCCTACATATTTCAGAGCATGGAGGTGAAAATCTATCTATCTATGCATCTATCATCTGTCTGTCTATTTATCATCTATCTATCTCTCTGATCTATCTAATCTGTCTGTCTAGAGGCTGGGGATATAGCTCAGCGGTATAACCACTTGCCTGACAAGTGCAAGGTCCTGAGTTCAATCCCCAGTCCCGCCAAAAAAAAAAAAAAAAAGATATATAGACTTAGTTTGTTAACCAGAACCACATCAAAGGTAGCAAGAAAAATGCTTAGGGAGAAAAGACATGAACAATGAAACCGTGTTTAGGATCATCTGTTTCACTAAGTTCAAGCAATGGGCACTACCTCAGTGAATTATTACATTAACAAACCACAGGCAGAAAACGATAAGGAAGTTGAGTGTATTTTCTTTTTTTATTTAAAAAAATTAAAAAAGAATAGCAAAATGCCAACAACATAGACAAAAACAAAACAAAACAAAAATAAGAACCACATAGAGTTTTAGAACAAAATGATAAAGGTTAACAGTAGTTGTTATATTGCATATTTTTACCTTTATCAAAGTTGGTCAGATTGCCAGATGTATGAATGCAGCATTAATCAAACCATTATTTTTAAGTGGCTTGTGTAATATCTAATAGATAAATGTTATTTACTGATTGTTTAAAATGACAGTTAAGGAACTCAGTGTGCTTCTCACTACAGACTTACACAAAAACACAAATGTTTCCTGTATTTAAAAGAAAAATAAAAACACCTCATAAAATTAAGATGGATTAAGAAATTTAATAAGTAGTTCATTAAACAATTATAAATTAATATTAAACATCAAGCTTAAAATCAACAGTAGTTTAAAATATTCATTTGATGTCCAGCCTCATTCTCTCATTAATTTTATTCTTAAATTAATAAAGTATATCTTACTACAGAAGGAGAATTAGGATTTAAAATTTAGTATTTCTTCTGAAATGTATTAAGATTTCATTGTGTAAGTATTTAGACTGGCCATCTACAAATAAATCGATGTGTTTGCCCTGCAAAATTGGTTGTGCCTACATGTGGGTCAGGGAGTGAGTTCTGCGTGAGAGAGAAAGAGAGTGAGCAGAGGGAGAGGAAATGATGGCGTGGTGAACACTCTGTGTGGGAAGGTCTCCATATTGAAAAGAAGGAGATTTGTAGTACAAGGTTGTAGTGGTGTAACGGTGAAAAAAACCTCTACTTGTTCAAAAAATTATTTAAATAAATCTTGTCAATAGAGTAACAAATTTAAAACCAAGTTACATATTTAACATGCATATTTGATGTTTAATGCTCTTATACCAAAATGCAATATTATGCTGCCAGATTTTGCTACTTCATCTCTTATTAACCAGTGTGATGATGATTATTTACAAAGCAAGTGCAGCCAACTTATCTACAGCAGCATATGCACCTGCATATTCCAGATATTCAACACAAAATTAGTGTGGTAACACTGTTTAGAGGGCTGGAGCACGAAAAATTATCATTATCACACATACAAAATTGAAACATTTCTTACAACTATCCATTATGTTACTGACATACAAATGGTGGCTGTGTTTGTATGTATACGTATGTATTCTTCTCTGTGTTTTTTTTAATTTTAGATGTATGTATATTTAGTTAATCAAACATTCAGTATGTGGAAATCAAATACTTCCTGGAATACATTTTTTGGGCTTTTTAAAAACTATTTTTTGAGGAACTGGAATAACAATAAAGAATGAAAAGTATAAAACTTGTACACATACTTTACTAATTTAAAATTCATTCAAAGAAAACTAAAATTAAGAAGAAACAAAATCAAACTGAGAATGTGACACATTTTAAAATATGGAATATTGTGAAGCAGTTTCATTTAAATATTTTTGTTTAGGGAAACTATTTTATTATGTTTTGGTAGCAATGTAAAATTAAAAAACAAATTAAATATTATCAGTGAAAACTGATATTATTAAGAATGTTATTAAATGTGATCATAACTTATAAAACAGATATGATTTTATGAAAAAAATTTTGATTTTTCTAGCTGTGAAACTAGTTAGCCAATGTGAAAAAGAAACAACCAAATCATAGCACTGCTTGTGATTACCTCTAGTAACTTATATTCTGTGTGATGATAAATTATGTCTTCCAGTAAATAATATTAGCATCAGGAAGCAAGAAAAATATTTAAACTTCATATGTGAAACCTTTCTAAGTGACAGCACACGTTTGTGGGTGTATTTGCTTTGTAAAACTTCTGAATGCCTTTTGTCTCAAAACCAGATTTTCTTTTAAGTTGAACAGTTATTTACAGCTTACCCTTAGCTAATTAGCTTAGAGTTTGCTTATCTCCATGGAAGTGACAGGAAACAAGCTATTAATTATAGGTTTAAACACAATCTGATGGCAACATCAATAATTTTACTGCAATTTTCTCAATAAATTTGAAGTCATAAAAGCTTACATATGCATTTGGGAAGTAGGACAAGTTTCATGTCCATTAACATAAAGACAACATGTTGATTGCCTGCTATGACATTATTAAAATGGCCTGATGAGACAGCTCTAGGGGAACAATGTGCAAATAAAGTAGGCATTCAACTGCACTAATCTGCTTTTCTAAATTTGGAATATATAGCGTTTGAAGGAAGTTATACATATTTAAGTAATATATGTATTTTGACTTGAAAATCCCAGTATATACAGACATCGGAAACTCAATAATAAATGTTAATTCCCTTACATTTTATTAACTGTAGATTGTTGTTCATAATAATTGCATTTACTTATTTTAAAATATTCATTATGAGCTTAAAACAGAACAGATATTCCACTTTGGCAGAGGAAAGGGAAAAGTGCCAAAGTTTATAATTTGTTGGCTAAAAGTAAGATCTGTTAAATGTGATGTTTGTACATATAATGTGGAGGAGCTTAGTGTTCACAAGTACACACAGAGGAAAGTAGATCCAGGGCTGGGGATGTAGTGCCATGGCAGAAGTGCAAAGGTTCGGAGTTTGATTCCCGGAATGAAAGACAAGAAAGAAAGTAGGTATATTTGGCAATAGTTATCTTGGGGTGTTCTCATATGAGATTTTCCATTTTCTATATCACATAGGACAAAAGGCATATTTTGATTGTGTACTAGAATGTTTGAAAATAGTTTTTATTTAGAATGAATATAAGAATAGTTACATAATTTTACTTCTGGCAAATACATGTGCATAGATTACAGGCATAGAATAGGTACCTGACAGCATTGAGCTCATTACCAATAGATGCACAGAAGGAAGAGGGGTCAGGAATTTTATTATATTTGCAGGGATATGACTGAAAAGATTCACTATCATGTCGAATTCGACCATAGAGAGATAGCGAGATACAGCGTCTCTTTCACTTCACTGTGACAAAATACCTTACACAAGCGAGTTAAATTTGGCCACCAGTTGTCAGAAGATTCGGTCTCTGGCTGGGTGTCTCCCAGACAGATACCAGACAATGGAAGGGCCTGTCAGCCCGCAGCTGTTCACATCATGGAGTTAAGAAGCAGCGAGAAAGGAAGAACTGTAAACGGGAATACACCCTTCTAGGGGCGTGCCCTACCTCCTAGCTCTGCCTCACAGTATGTCCAGCTACCAGACTTCATGGATGAATCTACTGGTGACTGATGCATCCCCGTGATGTAATCACCTTCCAAACTCCAGGGTGATATTTTAGACCTAAACCATAGCAGGGTATGTGGATTTTGAACAGTGGTGGATAGATGGCAGAATCCATGAGACATGATGGGAAGAAATTAAATATTTTTTGAAATGTATGTAGAGGAAACGGGCAAGGGAGGCGGGACCGAGTGTTGCAGAGCAGAACACTTGCATCCAAGATTTGAAAAGGGCTGCAGATAGTGACCTCGACATGTTCTCCAGTCAGTTCATTAGGCTGTGTCTAGTATTTGTAAATAAGACACAATAGAACAGAAACAGGAAAATAGGAAATAGTAAACAGCCAGTAAAAAGAGAAATGTTGTGGTTTATTTCTCACAAATACTTTTTCATGAGCTCATGTTGGCGTACATAATGTTTACATTCCTTGTGTGGAGTTGGTACATGTACAGAACACATTTTCACTCCTGTTCCTCCCCTTTTCCTCCTCCCTTCATTTCTCGATCCCCTTCTCATTCGAGAAAGATCTATCTTCCTACTTCCTAATATCTTCTTTTATGCTTTCATTTTGATCTTTCATATAAGAGAAACCATGGAGTATTTAAGCTCGTGTGTCACTTACTTCACTTACCATTCTGTTCTCAAGGTGCATCCATTTTCCTATGAATGATGAGTTTAATCTTCATTTATGGCCGAGCAGTACTTTATTATGTGGTTTTTTGTACTATATGTTAAAGAACAAGTTTAGATACATAGAAAAATTAACAGGAAAGACAGACGTGTTCTATAGATCCTTTCCCTTCACATCTATATGGCTTCCTCCAATATCAATATCTCCCACAAAGTGGTACACTTGTTAAAATTGATAAGCCTGTATTGACACATGAAAATCACCCCTAATCCAGTGTTTACATTAGAGTTGACTCTTGGTGTTGTGTGCTCTATGGTTTTGGCGACGCTATAATGATGTGTGTCCCACACTACACATCTGTACAGCCTAGGTTTTATCAACCCCAAACCATGGCAACCGCTTATCTTTTTGCTGTTTTCATAGTTTTGTCATTTTCAAAGGTACCACAATTTGAACCCAGTGGTACATCACCATTTCACATTGGTCTCTTTCCCTTAATACAATTCCCTTAAGCTTCCCCGCATGTCTTTCCTTGGCTTCATAGCTTATGTAATTTAAGTGCTCAATACTACTCTATTGTCTCCATGTACCTATTTATTTATATGAGTACTGAAGTATGTCCTGATTTTTACAAGTTTTGGCAAGCACGAATCAAATTTCTAAAAATGTCAGTGTGCATGTTGTTGTGTGTAGTGTGGCTATATCTTTTCAACCTCTTTTGGCAAATACTAAAGAGAATTTTGGGTTATACAGTAATAGTGTTTTTAGTTTTATATGAATTGCCTAACACTTTCATTTTGCATTCTCGCAAGCAAAGAAAGAGGACCTATTGTTCTATATCCTTACCCGTATTTGCTGTCACTAGTGTCCCGAGATTTTGTCACCTTTAATGAGTATGTAGCAGTCTTGTATTATTGTTTGCATTTGGATTGCCCAGATGACATACAGTGTAGAGTATTTTTATATGCTTATTCCTCTTTCTATAGCTTCTTTGGTGAGTTATCTATTCACGTCCTTGACTCATTTTAAAACTGTGTTTGAGTGTATGTCTTTATCCTGGTTAGTATGTTATATTATCATGGAATAAAGTAAAACATGAAATTCTGACTATAACAATGAAGTGAAACATATAATTTGGAAGAGACTAAGTCACTGAAGAAAGAAACCAGGGAACTGGCATTATTTCTATTTTGGCCCCTTTCTTTTCTCCTTGATAAAATATTTATTTTGTTATTCCTTTACAAAGCATCCATTTGCCCTTACACAGTAGTGTTTTTCCTAATTATAGTTTGATAACTATTGACAACTCTTGTCTTCTATATAAGGAAAAGAGATTTATTTATTCATTAATGCTGTAATTTAGATTTTATGTGTTACTATCTTGTCTTCTCTTTCACTCTAACATTTAAGACCATAATACTCAAAGGACTATGCTTACTGAATTATATATGAGTGACCAAATCATGATATAAATTATTTTTCAAAATTTTGTGATAATTCTTAACACTATGGTGATGTTTAATTTATTTTTAATTATTAGTCATCATTGTACATTGGCCTACTAACATTCATTAATATAACAATATGTGACATTTGAAGAAAATGCTCTTGTACATTCTGTATGCATTTAAATGTATGGCTTCTCCATTTTTTTAGTTCAAGAATATATGTATGCCTGTCAGTGTTTTTATAAATAACTCATCCATGAGTAGTATATCGTTTGACATCACCTGCTCTCCTGATGGATTATCCATTCTTGTGTTATTTAGAGTATTTTTCTGTAATACTGTTTTTATTGGTTAATAATTACACTTTTTCTCAATGAAATTCATCAGAGTTTTATAACCTGTTCATAATACTACTTTTATATTTAGGGTGTTTACACTGAATTTCTACTGTTGCTTCAGCTATACCTAGACAGAACATGTCTATAACATGTTATACCTTTAAAATTGTCTGTATTCCTCTAATGTATAAACTGATTTGTAAGTATTACATTACTGAAAGTGCAATTTTTAAAATGCTGATCTTCTTTGTTGTTACCGTTTCCTTCAAGAAAACGGTATTTTTAGTTTTTTTCTCATCCCAAATAGCTAACTATCGCATTTTTCACTCTTCTGTGTGTTTTTTAGATGGTTGTAAATGAAGAAGTTCCTGGCTGGTTTTTTTAAAGAAGCTATTTCAAATCATTTTAAATTAGTTATTTCATTGTGATTTAGAATGTTATTATGTCAATATTAGAGCACTAATGTTATACGATGTACTTTATACAAATTCCACCCTCTATATTTACCTTTTACTCTTTGCGTTTACCCCATCACGTTGGCAAATGTAGGTGTCTTCTTCTCTGCTTCCATTTTGTGACCCAAGAAAAGGTACTACTGTCTCATTTTGTTTATTGCCAAAATGGAAAAAATAAAAATATTACCTAATTAATAGAATATTGTATTTAGTAAGTGTCTTACTGGCTAAAATTAGCATACTTTCAAAGCAATAATTTTCTGTCTACCCTGTGTCCACTGAAATAAATTTCTAAAATAGGAGACTGCAGTCTTTCTTGTAGAATTCAAGAGAGCTGTGTATCTCAGTAGTCCTTTCTATGACTTCTTTCACTGAGAAAATATACGTGTTGATGTTTAAGAAAGTGTAGATTTTCTCCCAGCCATGGAGAGAAATATTTTCCCCAGTAAAATATCTACTTTACATCTTTAATATTCATCCTTAGTATTCATTCCTCTACCTCCTCTGCTGTTCCTTAAAGCACCACACTGGTGGTAGAAACTTTCTGCAGAACGTTTGGTTTTAATTGGTGGACAAAAAATTTCAGATAAGTGAGTAAAATAGGCTACCATGCTGTTCTAAATAACTTTGCTTTGTTATTCACTATTTTTTTTTTACTGTTAAATACTATTATCCCATGTACCTTAGGGGTTTCCATTTAAATTCTTAATGTTTATTTATGCTCTAAATCTAGTAAGCATAAGCTCTTTGTCTTTATCCTTCTAATGATCTACTTAATATTGAACCTAAGGGATGGAAGCTCTCTGATTTTCTGGGAATGAGAGAACTAAACTGCTTCCCATGGAGTCCCCACAGGTGAAAGAGATAAAAGATACCCCTAGAGAATGAATCTCAGGAGAATACACGGCTATAACTTACAGAAAATAATGTGTAAAGCAGGCTAATTGGGAATGAAATATCCACTATCATTGTGATAGATAAGTCCCAAATACATATTCCCAGGATAAAATATAGAGAAAATGAAAGAATATTGAAAAAATAAAAAGTACATTGATAAAACTTTATCTGGGCAAAATTAAATAAAACATCATTTTGTCTTAAATCTACTGCTACAGCTGAATTTTAAAAATCCTCCTAATGGTAAAGGTATGGATTTTTTTAAATTGAGTGTTTATTGCTATTTCTAGACCCATAAAATGCTTCATCTTACAATGAATTACATAATAACATCCCAAAGACCCAGTCTTATCAGTGTAAGTATGTATTTCTAATTATTTTACAGTATAATTTGGAGGCAAAGCCAATACTTTATAAATATCTTCCTGTTTCCATAGAGAGGCTAACTAAAGTGAATGATCATAACATGTTTAGAAAGCAAATATGCCTTGGAAGTGAGGGACAGTGAATTCCTCCAGATAGGAAGGTAGTAAAAATCCACTGGGAAGGCAGTACAAGTCTGGGGAACTTTTCACCTTTTCTCCAGAGGACTTACTTAATTTCAAGCTAAGGTGTCTTTCTCTCAAGAAGGAAGAAGGAGAAACAGACAGTATCTCTTCATAAGCTTTGGCTATACTAATTCAGGAGCTCTTCTTTCACAGTACAACCAATTCTGTGCAGATAGTATCAGGTTTTTGTCAATCCCACGTAAGAATTAGGGCATGGAAAAGTGCTACGAGTAATTTCTTTGTCTAGATAAACATTCTGTACTCTTTCAGTACCTAAGAAAATATAAATTTAAAGACTAATCTTAAGAAAAAGAATGTACTAATATCTTTGATTTCTTTATTGGCTTAAAAATATTTTATTTACAAAATTACACCCATCTATGTGTGTTTGTTAATAGGTTTTCATTCTTTTGTCTCTAAAATAAAAAAAAATCTTTTATTTAATATTCAGTTGCTGTGGAAAATTCTTTAGCACCTGTATGTGCCAGGTACTGTGCTATTTTGTATTTTTTATTTTTAAAAGTAAAAAAGAAAACAAAACAAAACAAAAACAAACAAACAAAAAGCATTAACAAAAACACACAAAGTAGCACAAGAACAGTACAATCAAAATTGAATTATAGAAAACGTGATGGAATTGACAATGCTTGCTGTATTACATATTGATACTTCAAAATGCATGCTCAGGAAAACACATAGAGACATACAATCTTGATCAAACAATCAATCATGAACTATTCCTTACCATAAAGCAACATAAGTCAATAGTCATAAGTCATGTTAGCCGTCCTGCACATACATACATACATACATACATACATATATACATACGTATTTGTCCCTTCCTTCTTTTTCTCCTTCCCCTCATCTCATTTGCTTTTTACTTTTGAGCAGATTGCCTTCATACCTCCTAATTTATATTCCCACTTTCAGGTTCTTACACTAGTGATACCATACGTTGCTTACATATGTACCTCCGATTTATTTCACTTATGAGTATGGTGTCTAATTGTGACCATTTGCCTATTAAAGCCTCAAATTTGTCTTTCTTTATAGCTGAGTGACATTCCATTATATAAAAATGCTACAGTTTTTTTATCCAGTCCTCTGTGGTTGGACATTTGGGTTGCTTCCACCATTTAGCTATTACAAATTGCACTGCTGTAATCGTGGGTGCACATATATTGCGGTTATATGATGCTTTCAGATCTTCTCGGAAAATACCCAGAAGGGGAATAGCTGGGTTGATTGGGACCTCTAGACCTAGTTTGTTGAGGAATCTCCAAATCGATCTCCACAGTGTTTTCACCAGTCTGAATTCCCACAAACAGTGCAGAAGAGTTCCTTTTTCTCCACAGCCTGGCCAGCATTTGTTGTTGGATGATTTCCTAATGCTGGCCAGTCTTACTGGGGTGAGGTGAAATCTCAGTGTTGTTTTTATTTGCATTTCTCGAATGACTAAAGATGTAGAACAGTTTCTCATATATTCATTTACCATTTGTATTTCTTTATCTGAGAAGTGTGTATTCAACTCAGATGCCCATTTGTGGATTGGGTTTTGAATTTGGACAGGTTCATGTTTTTTAATTCTTTGTATGTTCTAGAGAGAAGACCTTTGTCTGAGTGAGAGCCAGCTAGGATTTTTTCCCAGTTTGTGGGTTTTCTTTTTACTCTGCTGGTGATTTCTCTAGATGTGCACAAACTTTTCAGTAAGATGAGGTCCAAGTTACTGATTCTTTGAAGTGTTTCCCTTGCAGTTTCATTTTTGTTCATGAACTCTCTGCCTACTCCCATGTCTTCAAGATTTTTACCTACTTTCTCTTCCAATAGATTTAGAGTTTCTGTTTTAATATGGAGGTCTGTAATCCATTTTGACCTGAGTTTGGTGCATGGTGATAGACTTGGGTCTGTTTTCAGTTTTCGGCAAGAGGCAAGCCAGTTTTTCCAGCACCATTTGTTACAGAAGCTATCTTTCCTCCAGTGAGTTTGTTTGGTCACTTTGTCAAATATTCGGTGGCTGAGTGTGTTTATGGTTTTGGCTGCATCTTCCAGTCTTTTCCATTGATCCTCAGGTCTGTTTGTTTTTAGCCAGTACCAGGTTGATTTTATTACAGAAGCTTTGTAGTATAGTTTCAGGTCAGAAATTGTGATTCTATCTGACTTGTCCTTGTTGCCCAGGATTGCTTTTGCTATTCTGGGTCTCTTCTGGTTCCAGATGAATTTAAGGCATGTTTTCTCTAGATCTGTGAGGTATTCTAATGGTAGTTTAATGGGAATTGCATTGAATCTGTATAACAATTTTGGTAGTATGGCCATTTTCACAGTGTTGGTTCTTCCTAACCATGAGCAGGGAATGTTTTTCCATTTATTGAAATCCTCATCGATCTCTTTTCTCAGAGTACTATAGTTTTCATTGAATAAATCTTTCACATCCTTTCTTAGATTGATTCCTAAATATTTCATTTCCTAGGATGCTATTATAAAAGGTATGATTTCCTTAATTTCTCTCTCAGTCTGTTTGTTGTTTGTGTATAGCAATGCTATTCATTTTTTAGTGTTGACTTTGAATCCAGCTACTCTGCTGAATTTGTCCATTAATTGAAGTAGTCTTCTTGTAGAGTTTTTGGGGTCTTCCCTGTAAAGAATCATGTCATCTGCAAATAGTGATAATTTTACTTCTTCCTTTCCTATCCTTATTCCTTTTATTTCTCTCTCTTGTCTAAGTGCTCTGGCTAATGCTTCCAGAACTATGTTGAATAGGAGTGGGACAGTGTCTTATTTCTGGGTTTAAAGTGAAAGCTTTCAGTTTTCACCCACTTAGTTTGATGTTGGCTGTTTGTCATAGATGCCTTTGATCAGATTGAGGTTAAGACCATCTATTCATATTTTTTCTAGGGTTTTTAACATGAATGCATGTTGAACTTTATCAAAAGCCTGTTCCGCATGTGCTGTTTTCTTTCATACCAAATTCTTTAACATGAACTTGTAATCTTAATAAAACTGCTTTAAATTTAAATTATTGATTTAAATAGCATAGTGAAACTTGTGTTAACTAACACTAGTTCCAAAACAACCAAGTTCCACTGTTTAAAACTCTTAAAGAAAAAAATCAGATTAAGGAATGCACTCAGACTGCAATTTATTGTGGGTCTTACTGAGAATGTTGGCTTGTAAGTGGCAGAAAGACCAGTGGGATCCCCACAGGTTGGGTTACAAAGAGGACTTGTATATTTGTTAGGACAGAAGTGATTTGATCCTATCTAGAATGTACTTGGCTTGCTTAAGCTAATGTCAAAGCATGAGACATTCTTAGCAACAGGGTTCAGATGAAAATCTCCATATGGGTCTCTAATTGTTTTATTTCTATTTTTCTGGGAATTTATACAGCAAAACAGACTAGTGTTATTTTTGGACATTCACAGCAGTTATAACTTCAAATATTTGTAGTCATAGACAGGTATCCACACAAGAATGTTTAGCAATGAAGTTTAGAAATGATAAGTATGCTTCTTTCCAAAACTCCCTCAAGTTTAAATTTTATTGCCTATATCCAGTTTTAAATTCTGACTTCAGCTAAATGACATCTAAATTTTTTCTTTTTATCTATTCTAAAATCAAAACTATATTATGTATACAAGAAACATTTTAATTTAGAAATTTGATGGCTTAACATAAGGAAAACTCTGCAACTAAATGGAAAATATACTTATTAATTTTCAACTAGTGAGCTTTAGTGAAAATTTAGTTTAATGCATTATTAGGTAGAGCCCTGGCAATATTCACTAAATGAAACATAGTTTTTGAAGAAATTAGTTTTATTCTTGCTCTTCAAAAACATGATATGTGCTTGTTTTCTATAAGTTAAGAATGCCTTGCTTGCTAAAAATAAAGGAAATATCTTAGGACAAAATAATTTTAAAAATAATATATTTATTTTTTATATTTTAGTAGATGACCTGAGCTAAGGTAATGGTAACTTGGGCATTTAGGATGCAGTCACTGAAACACTTTGTTCCCATTTTAAGATTGTTGGATCAATCTTACATTCTTATGTCTGGCAGACTGGCAACTTTGTTAAAGATAACAGTATGTAATGTTGCAACCACTGTTAATTCCTATCATTTTGTTTTGAGATCATGTATCATTTCTTTTTGCTTTTGCGTAATTTTTGATTTTGTTTTCACTGTTGTTTTGTTAGTTTATTTAATGTTTAAAATAAGGAAACGATGTAATGTGTGTGTCACAGGCAACACAGTTAACAGTCACATGAAAGTCAGTAAAACAATTTAGATAGTACTTTGTTATGTATTATTTTCAAATTACCACAGTGAAAATAGAATAGAAAAATTACAAAAAACATATCGCTTTATGAAGAATCATTCTATAAGCCTTTGAAACAATGATACCATGTTATACACTTTTTAAAACATTCTACTATATATTTATTTGATGAATAATAAAGAGGTTAATAATGTTAACAGTTTTATTAACAATATGCTTCTTTTGTTTCTGGTGACACATGAAAAGAGTCTCAGGAATACCCAGAGATTCCTAGGTTAAAAATTGAGAAGTGTTACATTGGAAAATAATTGTAATTTGTTCATTTGCAATTATGTATAGTATTTTTCACATATTATTTATTTATCCATCCATAAAAACATATTTGAATATTTTTTAATGTGAACAAACTTGCTTATAACGATGTTTTAATTTTAGGTTCATATTTCAAGTCATCCCTAGTGTATAGCTAGCTACCCAGTGGATGGGTCACACAATTATTGTAATATAACTAGACTTCCACTTTTCAGAGTAAAGGTCTTTTCTAAAATGATCGCATGTATTTATGCTCTCACCACCAGAGGAAGACTTTCCATTTCTTCCGTATCCTTTAAAACCTTTGTAGAGTTTTTAATATGGCTACCCAGTAAGTGCACGATTATCTCAAATTATGTATACAGCTTACCTTTCCCTTATTAATGAGCTAGAAAGGTTATGTGTGTTTGTGTTTTATATATCTGTTATCTATTGATAATACCTGTTTGTAAAGAATTTTTTTCCTGTCTGATTTTTTTTTTGTATGTGTGAAAAATTCTATTTGCTATTATTGAACCTATGCTAGTTTTCTTTTGGTATTTTCTTCTTACACTTCATTGCACATTGCTTCTCTACTTGTTTTTGTTCTTAAGAATTATGTGTGTGGCTGCACAGAGAACAGCATTAATTACTCAATAACCTAACTATGTATTTTTTAAACTAAAGTTTTAGCTTTGTATGCAACAGAATTTGCTATTTGCCAGGATTACCCAATTATTTTTTCACTTTTCATTTATCTACTTTATCATTACATATTGTTTTTCTTTCCCTACTTTCTTATTTGGAAATCAAGAGAGATTTTTCACTTTCTGTTTGCTAGTTAGAATTTCCATACACTGCATATGTCCTGCCATTACAATAGGAATTAGAGTATGCTTTTCTAACACATTGTGACACACTGATCACATCTTCTCATGTCTTCCCTAACAATGTCATTGCCTTGGAACATTTTACTTATGTATTTCTCCTATTTAATATTTTGTGTAATTTTTTTCATTAAAACTAAATTACTTTATGTACACTCAGTAGTCAAGTGTCCATAAACTATAATCACATATTGACCAAATAATTTATTTCATGTTTTCCTCTAAATTATAACTAGAATCTTGTTTACCTCCATATAATGTTAACATGCAAGATACCTGAAATTTAATAAATAACTATAAAACATGTCAAAGGCAAGAAAAACAAATGATATGTTGAAAGACACATTAATTATTATAAATGGTCTCAAATATTGCATAGGTTTTAGAGCTATAAGATTGGAAATTTGGATTCTCTTGAGTGTTTGAAAGACTGAGAGAAAAGTTTGGCCACATGAAAAGACAATAGAGAACTTCACTCAAGTGATGGAAACTGTAAGAGTAAATACATGGAAACAGTAAGTATAAAAATGTATTTCATTATAAGAAATGAAGAACAATTAGCAGGTTCTTCAGGGTGGCTGACAAAGCTGAAGAAAATTAAAAAATCTAAGGACAGGTTGATAGAAATATCTGAATTAAAACTCAAAGACTAATCATTAACAGAAGAAAAAATTCCAGGGCTATAAGACAGTATCAGATAGTATAACATGCATAATCACCATCCTAGACAGAAAGGGGAATGAAGTACAAGGATTATTACTAGGGAAAAAAATGAATAAAAGTTTATCAAAATTTACTAGACACAAAACCATGCCAAAGTACTCAAAAGACACTCAACAGAATAGTAAAATCAATTTAGGTATATTAAACTTGTATAAGATAACAATTAACAGAAATTTTCGAGACTACTAAGATGGGCATAATGATTCATTCACAAATGGACTCAAGAATTACAATAAAGTTTTATCATCAACCATGCAGAAACAACAATAAAACCAGTGGGTTACTGAGGGGAAAATATTCTGTCCACCTAGAGATTACATCCAAACAAAATAGACGTTCAAAAGTAGATAATTAAATGTTTTGTCATAAGAATATGGAATTTCCAGCAGAAAAACCATTTGCGTAGCATCAGAAATATCTCTCTAGAAAAAAAAGAATATTTGGAATGGAGTAAATAAAAAGTTGAAGGTTATATGTAATTTTTGTGTGCAAATAAATATTCCCATACATATGTATGTACATATATGCATGCATATTATGCATACATATGTATATAGTACTCTTAAAGATTAACAGATTTAAATATAATTTCCAAGATTATGTAAAATGACTTGCTGTGTCAATAGTAGTAATAATATAATGGTTATTCTTTCTTTCACTTTCTATATACTCACGTACACACGCGAACACACACACACATAAACATACAGATGACAATGTGAAAAAACCTGGTCAGTATTGTTAAAGGCAAAGAAGTAACCCCTATTTCTTTGTCTCATTTCTTTATAAGATTAGAGAAATAAAGGAAGACAAAGAATCACTAACGTTTAAGAATGTGCCTGGGTAATATTTTATTTTATTTAATATGGATTATAAGATAGGTCAGGTACTATACATTTAGAGACTATTTCTGCAACAACACATTTTAACCTTCCTCTGGGAAGAACTCCTAATTCTAAAGTCAGCTATATTAGACATAAAGGTAAATTTTCAGGGTTGAAGAAGTTTTATTTTTCTGTGTTTGGCACAATGAGTATCATAAAGAGAATTTCATAAAATGATTACAAGGATAAAGTTAAATAGAGAAAATCAACACATCCTTTAGATATCACTATGCCTCAAATTTCCTTTAAATAATAGCAACCTATGAAAGCTTTTATATGTGAGAGCTTGAAAAAAATCTTGAGTTTCTTAATCTAGGCATATCTGCTATTCACATACTGAACCAACAGCAATCATAAACTATACTTTCATATAAAATTAAAGAAATTATAGTCAACAATATCCAAATTCTATTTCCCTGAGTAATTTTATTCACTATCTTCATAAAACTGCAGAAAAATTATCCTTGTCAAAGTCTCTGTTTATTCCCTCTCCACTCTGGTGACTTGCTAACAACTAAACATTGTTATTTTCCTTCATCTAATTTAATAAGGAGCATTAATCATCCATTAGTTGGTTCTTTAGCCTAATGTTATTTGCTCTCATCCACAAATAAGACAGCTACGGCTTGAAGTTGTTACCATTGGAATTCTATTAGGACACAGCATTTATCTTGTCTGTTCATATTAGTTCACTTAATTGTGTTTGATTTTTTATTATTCCACTTAATGAAAATTATACCCTGTTATATCTAGGGCCTGCCCTAAGCAAAATAGTTAAGTCAATTGATGTATGTTTTTAGTTTCTCTGTTCACTGTTCTGTTCTCATATTTAGGAAGAATCTTATATAGAAGTTACTAAATTGAATTATTGATTAGATAGTTGGATTTTCAAATACCCTTGCAAGTGCACATCCTAAGGTCTTGGAAAAGCTGTATCTTCCTAAAGGGTGCTATACAATGTATAATGAATATTATTGTAAAGGAGTTAAACATGGTAAAATTATTCAATGGAAACCTGATGGACCTGATGAATATAAAAGAAGGCAGAAATAATAAAAACAATTAATAGCTTCTACTGTACGTTACCTAGCAAAGCATGTTATATCAGTATGAGTCTCCTGTTGCTGATAATATGGATGAAAACAGATCAAGAACAACCATCCTATGACACTTAAGTGCAGTTGTATTTCACCATAAAAGAACATGTTTGTAGAATCTCAAAAAATTGCAAATGTAGGAACACTACGAGTTGAACAGCAAAAATAGCTTTTAATAGAGATTTTTCAACAGAACCCATATTTTGGTAGGTTTACATTGCAAAATTGTTATAACGAACCTAGCACTGAGTGGGTGACATACACATTAAATATAAATTTCTTAAAGGTTTGAATGTCAAAACTCTCAGATCAAGAAGCGAGCAGATCCAGGGTCTGGTCAGTGACTATTTCCTGGCTATGTAGGCAGCCATATACTCAGTGAATCCTCCGGAAGACATCATTTGCCATATATGAATTTTTTTCTTTTAGAGATAGATTCTCACTGCGTAGCCTGGGATAACCTCAAACTTCCCATCCTTCTGCCGTAGCCTCCCAAGTGGTGGGATTATAGGTGTGTGCCACCATTGCTTGCTCTCGTATCTCTTTTTATGAGGGCATTAATATCATTCATGTTGACTTTACTTCCTAAGAGTTTTGTTTTCAAACATCAACAACTGGGGATGTGATTTTGACATAGGTATTTTGGAGCCCTACTGTGTTAACTAAATCCACAGCAACCAAGAAGCAGCGAGACTGCTTTCATGAAGACACCAATTGAAGAGGACAGCAGGCGCAGTCCAGAGCCTGCACCACCCGCACAGACTAGACAATCTGCATAGCTGCCCACATAAACATGACTTAGTGAAACATAGCATTTCCAGTATTCATGTAAGTGTGATATGAATGTTACTTAGAAAGTTATTTTTCATTAAGTTCATCGGGTACAATTTAGATATACAGGATGGTCACTTTCATCACAGGGAAGCGTTGTCTGAATATATCTTGACTCCTCCTTTTTTACTCAATCTCACTCCTTCCCTGTTAGCTTAATACCAGCAAAGGCACTGAAACAAATACAGAACCTCTGAAAAGAATTCATAAAGAATGCAGGCCATCCTATGAATCAAAATATTCCATAACATGTCCCTTCCTAGGAAGCCTCTCCCTGTAAATGAAAGGAACAAATACAGATCCTCCCTGGAGGAAGGACTTCCCAAAACATACTTTAAAGGAGTTCATAGAAAAAAAACTCTAAGAAATAGCAGCTTATCAATTAAAAAGCAAACACACGTGCACAGACAGCATGGATCCCAGTGCCACCACAGAGGACTAGTGGGGCAGACAACAACACTGGGCTCTAGTGAATAAGATTCACCTGCTGAACTTGTAACTTCTCAGGTATGGAGTATAAAATATATCCTGTATTCTATTTAAAGAAACAGAGGAAAAGTATGTCACATGAAATTTTATATGTGTGTGTGTGTGTATATATATATATATATATATATATATATATATATATATATTTGCTACAAACAACCTATATAAGCTACAGTCCTTGTCCTGCACAATAATTTCGCAGTCAACACATACTGGATCTAAAGCTGTGGTCTTATAACACTATAATAGAGATGAAAATTTCCTGTCTCCAATGATTTCCTAACCATAAAAGTGCCACATCTTATTATATAATGTCTGGTTATGCAGTTGAAACAGACCTAAACTACTGCCAACCATATAAAATTGTAGCATATATAAATATGTATGTACATAATATTTGATAGCTATGATAAGTGACTTATGCTACTGGCTTATGTATTAACTGTACTATACTTTTAACAGTATGTAAAAAAACAAAACAAAACAAAAGCATACTTTACTGTGAATCAGTATGTCAAGTTTCCCTGGCAGCAGCCTCATACATCTCATATTTACTAAAGAGGCCAAATTGCATGACTAATCTGCACCATGTAGGTTGGTGTAAGTACATTCTATGATTTTTACACAATGACAAAATTGCCTAACAACACATTGTTAGTGATACAAAGCTGTACTCTAAAATTTACAAATTTAAATGGAGAATAGTTTATTAAAATGTAGGTTAGCAATGATATATGATTAGTTCTTCAGTCTAGTTCTTCTGCTGTTGTTGAGTAGGTTTGCTAGTATACATACAGAAGGATCCTAGTCCATCTGAAAATTGGTTTCATCGTCAGGCCCTAGCCAGACCAGTGTGTTCACTAACTTCAAACAAGAAACCTTAGAGTTATTTACATATTGACATATATAGTAAATCCAAGATGAGAGACTTCAAGGATGCATATATTGTGTTTTCTAGTTTCTCACTGGCTAAAAGAGTCAAAAGTTTATCCCAATTTCAAGTTTTGGAAACACAGATTATAAAGGGCATACATACATGTATGGGATAAATTTGTGGGAAGTTTTACCTTTTGCTATAGTATAAAAATCATGCCATAGCTAATTTGAAGATAAATGACACAAGAACAAGGAAAATATAAGTTAATTGAAATAAAAATATCACTTATTCATTAACTTAATTATAAACACAGTTGAAAACAAATTTGTGATCTGAAATGTAATCCTAAAAACTTATTTGAAATGTATTCTGAAAAGACAACAAGTTATGTACTACGCAGGAGATGCTAAGATAGATCAAGGATGAGGAAAGAAAATTTATGACATGTCTAATTGGTATTTAAGTAGATATTAGCAATGAAAACTTAAAGGAAATATTTAAAAGGATAATGGCTGAGAATTTTTAAAGATGACTTAAAGACACCAATATTCAAGTTAGGAGACCCTTTGAATCCTAAATAGAAAATATAAATTTATATCATGAAATTATAAAATAAAACCCAGTAGACAAACTTTCAGCCTGTTCTTTTAATACAATAAACATCTGAAATAAAGCTTCAGTGTAAAAAGCAGATTATCTATGAAAGGACAGAACAGCCATGTTCACTACTAATTTTTCAGCAACAAAAATAGAAGTCAGAAAATTCTGAAATAACCTTTGATTCTTATAGACTAAAAAAATGCATCCTTGAAGAAAAGCAAAATAAAGGCACTGAGAGAAAGATCCATAAAAGTAAAGAACCATAAGATAGTTTTTATCAGAGGGTTATTGAAAAATAAAAGCATAATGGATATATGTGAGATGAAATTAAAATGAACTTAGATATAAATTCTAAGAATCAAGAATAGTAAATTATTTTAAATGTATATGCACACTTAAATAAATATTACCAACCAAAAATACAAATAATATCTAATTTGAAGATTTATTAATAAAATAACTTGAGAAGGATCATCAGAATTATTTTTCTTTTATATGTATATGGATTAAACTAAAGATGATAACTAACTACAGAATTTCCTAGCATAGAGTTAAAAGTAAAAGAGTAAAAGAGATTATGAAGAAAGTCACATGAAGAAAAATGCAATAAAAGTAGAAAGATTTAAAGAAACATGAAAATCAAAAAACTACAAAAGAAGACAAAAATGTAAAAGAAGAAAAGTGTAATCTGATTAGATATGCTTAAATGTACTAGAATTTCTTCTAAGTGGATCTTACTTTTTATTTGTTGGTTTGTATTGCAAATAAAAATGATTCAATAAATTGTTCATTAAATGACAACCTAAAGTTTAACATGGTAGAAAAGAAAAATGGGAAACGTGTTGACTGGACAATTTACCCTAAAGAAAGCCAGGACATCAAATAAAACACACTGAAATTTCAGTGTCAGAAACGATGGAGTCGGCGTAAAAATAAAAACTTGAATGTACCAGGAAGATGTAGTGGTTTCAGGTTTGTCATTAGTCTCATGGCATAAAAATGGGTATCAGAGAGAGATCTCCATATAAACAGAGGTAATATGAATAGGAAGGCTTGAAAAATCCCCCAAAACTGTTCACAGAATCCCCGAAATCTAGGACAGTAGTTGGCTTAATCCTAGTCAAGGCCTGAAAAATTAAGAAGCAGGAGGGGCGTTGGTATAAAGTCTGATCTGAAATCTGCTGCTCAAGCATAGTGAAATTCAGGAAAAACCAATGATTCAAGGTTTGAGGACAAGAAAACTCTGGTATCTCTGCTCGAAGTAGCCAGCAAAGGAAGTCACTTCTTACTTAGGTGAATGACCTCTTTTGCTCCAGTTAGCCTTCATGCAAATTCTTCACCCACAGAGGGAGAAAAATCTGTTTTATAGACACCATTGTTTCAAACATTGACCTTAACCAATAATATCTATGAAGATACATGCCAAATAATGTCTAACCAAGTATTGGCACTATGTGGGCAATTTAACACACAAAATTAAGATTGCACTTATGTAAGTTTGCAAAAAACCTGACAAGTCAATCAAGAAAATACTGTATTTCACCTAATTTCAATCACTAATTGCTAGTACATTTTAGAAAAAAAAATAGCAAAAAGAGTTAAAACCCTGCACAATTGGAAAGCTCGATGCTAACAGATTTTATCTACAAGGTAGATACATTCTTTTCTGGCATGTTACAAATTTTTGTTGGCAAATGTACCCACAAGCTGGTCTCAACCAGCATGAGCCCATCCCAGAAGCGAGGGTCAATAGTAAGAGCACAGTAAGCGTACGCATGAGTATATTCTGAAACTTCTGTTCAAACTTCACAATTGCCATATTGCTTCAGGCTTTTATCACTTTCATACATATCTGGATTACTAATCATTGTCAAGAAGGAAATTCCGGCAGTGAATGAACTCAGTTTTTAGTACATGTGAGGGAAGAGTTCTACAGGTGTCCAGTGATTTGGAAGTAGTAATTCTATCAAATATCCTATAACATACGTCCACCATGGCATCACCAACAAATAACAAATCACTTGGCCCACCATGTCCATAGAGCCAACTTTGACAAACCCTGATATAGATAAGTGGAGAAGTAAGTAGGTATGGAGGCAGCCAGCTGGGAAATGGATTGGTAGAGATACAATAGAAGGAAATAAATATATTTACAAATAGTGTTGTTACATTAATTAAAAATAAATTGTAAACAATCAGGGGATTCCTCAGTAAGCTAGAATTAGAGGTCCATTCAAATAACCAGCTAGTTCCCTTCTGAGTATTTTTCTAGAAGAACTGGAAACATCATATCGCAATGATATATGTGCACCCATGTTTATGGCAGCGCAATTTGTAATAGCTAAATCGTAGAAGCAACTGAAATGTCCATCAACTGAGGAATGGATAAAACACTTGAGGTCTTTTCATATAATGGAATGTTACTCAACTCAGGACTTTTATAGGAAAATGTTCACAACTAGAGACCATACTCATAAGTGAAATAAATCAGATGCACTTTTGCAAACACTGTATTGTCTCACTAGTATAAGAACCTGAGGGAGGGGGCTGGGGATATAGCTCAGTGGAATAAGCGCTTGCCTAGCAAGCGCAGGGTCCTGAGTTTGATCCCCAGTACCGCAAAAAAAAAAAAAAAAAAAAAGAACCTGAGGGAGTAAATGAAGTCTGAGGGGTGAAATGGATATTGTGAAGGAAAAGGAACTTGCCTGGTGGGGCAGCTGGGATGAGGGAAAAGAGAAAAGAAAGAAAGGAAATATACGTGTATAGGTATACCCAGGATAGCTAAGATAGTCGTACTACTGATTTCTGTTACTTTATAGAAAGGAAAAGTTAATGTTTATTTGCTTAATCAATCTTACATGCCTATATTTGTTTATTGGAGTAACCAATTTGAACATATCAATACATAATACAGCCACCATTGTTTTCTATCATGTCTGAACATATGTATTACTTGCATTTTTTGTGTTATTTTGTAAATATGTGTCTGTTAGTATGTTTTCTTTCTTTTATCTTTAAAATAAAAAGGTAAATATAATTTTCTTCTCATATTTTGTCAGTTGAAAAAAGAAAAATCAGATTTCACCTTAAGTTTTAGGAACTATGTGATGCCATGAAGGTACAAGTAGTTTTGCCCTACACAAGCAATTCCTCTAATCAAATATCCTATTTGTACTCGAATTTCAAAAATTATCTCAGAAATGTATTTCATACTAATATGTTTTAAAACCAAAACTCAAGTTTTCAATTAGTAAAAGTTGTGCCTAGGATAAACCCCTTTAGCTATGATCCTACCACTGCCCAAAGCAAACCAAAGCTCAATCACATTTCACACACATTCTGTGCTTCCCTTGTAGGAAAGTTTTGGGAGCAAGGAAGTGTGTGTGACCACAGAGCGATGCTGTGCTACCTGGTGAGCGAAGAAATGCTTCGCTTTGGTTGAGGAGCATAATGCAGAGGAAAAAGGAAGCCTCTGAGGCATCAATAAAAAGAGTGATCTTATTTCAACCTTTTCTAGTGAAAAATGCTTTACTTTCTAACAGTTCATTTTCTTAAAATAAATTAATTGATCTCTGTGTCTCCCTTGTGCAAAAGTAATGCTTTTCAACAGTCAGAGATTTCTTCATATTTCTACCAGTAGCCCATTTTGTTTCAATTAGTGGTGTAACCATAAAATTTTGGCTTGAAAAATTGAGAAATTAAGCAAACGCTACTATCATAACAAAGGCAGTTCATTTTGGAGTGTATTATCCCCTTGAATTTCAGTCCTATATATGTACCCATGTTGCATGGAGGTTTCTGTCTTTACTATTTAATATTTTTGATTAATCCATTAAATATGTATTGACAATTATTTTTTGAAAAAACGTAATGGGAGACTTATATGTTTATGGTTCTTAAAATTATTCCAAAGAATTCTAAAGGACAATGAAGTTACTATGCCTGTAATAGGATAAGAAAGAAAAATATGAGTGCACATTATTCCTGTTCTAATATTTATTACTAGACTATCAGCAGCCCTATCTTTGTAATTCATTTTTCTTTCGTGTAGTGGATATTTTATTTATTTGATTTATACCTTGTCAGAATTTAACATCCTTATGTAGAGATGTTGTAATGATGCTAAAATTTTGTTTGCCTTGTTTTATTTTTTAAAATTTTTCTTTATTATAAGTTGTTTCCAGAAAATGACAACAAAGATTGGATTTTCCAATTTTACAACAAAGATACCTAAATAATATGTCTGCAGGATTCATAGTAATCATTGGTCTTCAGGTACTAGATGGATGTCATCATATTTGTGGCTACAGTCTTCTTCTAGAGAAAGGTTTCAATATATCAAAAACTGTCTAACCATCTCTCCGAATGGATTTTCCAGTCTTATAGGGAAATCACAGAATTGTCAAGCCTACATTTTGTTTCATTATTGAAAACATTACCTTCAAATTCAAAAGTAAATAGACCACTTTTCCTTCCTTTCTGGAATTGTAGTTTTGTATGACGTGCTAAAGTAATAGGTCCCCTTTCGCAGACTACGAAGGTGATTGAATTCTTTTCACTTTATGTTTTTATACTGACCATGGGTTTATTTGTTGCTTTATGCTGAATAAAATGATGGATTTTCAGTACTATCATCCCATGTCTGTTTGTCATAGAACAATTTCATTCTTCGTATAGCCATAAAATTTAGTCATATAGTGTGATAAAAGTTTAGGCAGTAAATTTTGAAGCTGAATCTATTTGATTCTTGCTTTGCACATTTTATAGTGATACACATATGTTTTCGTGTTTATAAAGAATTGAAAGTTACTACTACTTTATTTTACTTTCTTTTGTGGTTTTGGGGATTAAGTTCCGGGCCTTGCACATGTGAAGCAAGCAATTTACCACTGAGCCACAGCTCAAGACACTGAGATATACAGATCTATACATATGTAACACAATTCACCTTAAACGTTAAATTACTTCTGTATTCTTTATTTTAGAATAAAGTTTTAGGGTTTTCTAATTCGTTCAGTTTTAGTGCTGTAAGATCGTGGTACTCAGAGTAATTTAAACACTTTCCTATTAAAGTAGGAAGAAAGTGAATTTTAATTTTTACCTTTACCTTTCCTCCTTTTAAAGACACTTCTTATCGCCCCATGGAGTATTTCTTAAACTTTTTTTTCATTATTGTTCCAAAAATAGACTTTTCACGTAGTTCATCCTAATCACACTCCTTCACTCCTGTTCAAGTCTTTGTGTTGTTTGTACTCTTTAGACACTAAGGCCCTTTGGGGAAATATGAATGACTATCACATCAAAAGTTTCTCAACCAGTTTTAAGATCCGTGGTCACCTGCTTATGGCTGATATTCACCATTATTGCAGAAGTCCGCCTGAGACAAAGAAGAGTAGTATTTATAGGAAACTTATTCCTATAAGGAAACACTCAGAATTTTCATGGAGTTTATTGCTATATTCCAGAATTTTTTAGTAATCTTGGTCTTTACAACTATCTTGTTCTAACAGTGATAACTTTTAACTATTGTAAATTTTATTTCTATTGGTACGTTTGGAGCACATAGTGTTTGTGTTCCTTGTGTGAAGTTGTACATGTACATAAGACATTTCATCCATTTTTTCATCCCTTCCCACCCCCCTCCATCTCTTTATCCTGTTCCCATCTATAAAGATCTGTCTCCTTGTTTCCTAAAGTTTATCTTTTATTTTTCTCTCCATTATATTTTTTGACTCTTGGTAGGCAAATGCATATAATAACAATAAATTATGCCACTTCATTGAAATTCAGAACAACAAATTTTAACAATAGTTTACTAAAGATGCAATATTATATCTAAAATTAATGAGAAATATTTATTTTTAGCATACAATCCTAAGGTAAGTGATGCAAACATAAAAACTGGCACATACAGATATGTTGCTTTTTTAAAGAAAATTTTGATAGCATTATATGCCTTTTCATTCTGCTCTTCTATTTATTTTACACATAAACACACATGTCCCTTTATTTTAGAGAGTCTTGAACTTGGATTGTACGTTATCATTCAGTTTTGAATCCTATTCACATATTTACCTTACTAACATTTCTATTAATGGCAAACTTTTCATATATCATATGTAATATAAATTCATAAGGATAATAATTTATATTATGTAACACATGCTAAATTACATTTCCTAAATTCATTTGTAAAATTTGACAATGTATAGCATTCCTTTAACTTAGGTATACTTAATATAGTCATAATCCTATAGCATTACTTTTTTATTTACTGTGGTTTTTCTCTTAGTTTTAAATAAGTATTTATTTTATATGGTCTTGAAATTTTGCACCTTAAATCGTAATCTATTTGAAAGTTATTTTGGTTCCTAATGTAATTGAAGGCATTTCTAATTTTGTGGCCTGTAGGGCAGTGGTTGGCGGAGAAAGCTGATTATAGAATTTTATTCTCTCTTGTAAGATTCTATTTTCAAAATTTCATGGTGCCATTTATCAACTCTAATCTAACAAACTGTCGTACTCTACATGTACTTGTATTTATTCATATACTTGTAGTCATCAGTCATAACAGCCTGTCATTACTATATTAATTATTCTACATAAGCCAAAGGTTATCAGAATACACATATACAGTACACATTTAATACAAAAATTCTTATTATGCTCTTTTGTGTGAATAAAAAATATTTAAATATTAAGGTATATATGGTCATAAAAATATTATATTATATTCATAAATCTTAAATTATCTTGTTAATTGCAAATGTCAAAATAACACCAGGCATGTGCAAAATATTTTAGATGTTTTTCACTCTGTGCAGAAATTCAAGTGCAACATGACTTTAATTTTATGTGCACATATCCTTAAATCTGTTTTATAAGGACTGACATAAATTCAAGTTTTTAGAAATAGTCTCTGTTCTTTTTAGTCATATTTCTTTCCCAAAATCTTCAAATATTTAGCACAGGAAATATTTTTATTTTTAACACATACTTTGTTTTGAAGACCAAAATTATTTATATTTAATAAGAATTGACTTTAACATTTTTTTAAAAGGGAAAAAGAAAGTCAAAGTCAATATACATGGACTATGTCAGGAATACTTTTTTATGATATTAATATCCATTAATATCTTTTTTGTTACATTATAGTTTTAGCTTTATTAAGAAACAGAGTAGATAGATTGTTCCACTTTTTTCATATTTACAAAGGCTTTCCATTTCAAAGGGAAACTAATCTTAGGTTGTAATAAATGTGGAACACTAGAGGCCATTTTTGTTATTTATGTTCCCAGTTCATGTTCTGGGATGTAACTGCACTTAAACTCAGCTGCTTTCTTATTAAACAGCATTTCTATTTACCCCCTGTAGTGAGCATTAATGAAACTAAATCACCTCCTAAAACTTCATAAAGAGGGTGTTTAATACCCCACTTAATACCCTGCAGCTACTACTTGGAAAAAATGAACTTATTGACAACTAGCCTATGGAAGGAAACTGAATGTTAGCTTTAGATAAGATCACGATTAGAGATGTATAAAGCACCTACATGTAGGTGCTTTAAATCAAGCACTAAATCAAGAAACTAACCCGAAACGCAGTCCAGCCGAGGGGGCTTTCTTCTTGTACTCAGTGTCTATCACCTCAAAGATGATGCTCTCCAGGCATTCAGAAGTATAGGTTGGAATAAGCTACTTTAGTGGTCCATGTAAATGGTATTCTCCATTACTTTTGGATCATGTAGTTGATCATTCTTATTATTGTATAATATTCCTGATCTGTGCAACTACAAATTATTTATTCATCATATCATTGATGGACAATCATCTTTTTATCCTTTCAGGAGTTATATATATCGTGTTGCTATTATCACCTCATTATTTATCACTTGGTCAGTATATTTAGGAGTGGAAAGAATGACTGCAATGGCTTAGTCTTAGCAGAGATGCCTAATACTTTTTGAAATGACTTTCCTACTTGTAGTTCTACCAGCAGTGAATCAGGAATCTGGTTTTTCCCTATTCTGTACAGCACTTGTTTTACCGACATCAATGTTTGTCACTGTATCATTTGCCATTTTAGAACATATTTACATGAAAAGTTGTAAACCTTCTTATGTAATTCCTATATGTTTATCAAAATATATGTTGAATGTTTAAATTAAAAAGAACAGTAAAAATATGTTGTCATTAATCCCCTTCAAAATAATCCAACCTATTTAAATGTAATTTTTACATCATTTTGAAACAGTGTGGAAGTGCAGTCATGACTTCTTTGATATCTGGGTTGATTCAAAACTTTTACCTTTCATGGTAACTTTGACTTTGGGGAAGAGTCAAAAGTCACAGAGAGTGAGATGTGATGAATAAGGAAGATAAGGACATACAGAAATTTTTTTTTTTTTTAAATCTTCCTTTTCATTAGGTTACCAACATTTTCCTCCTTTAAGGTTCTTGTCCAGAAGTCAGCAATTACTGAGACCCATGAACAAAACAATGCAGAACAAACTCACTGGCTTATTAGCAGGAACAAAGAAAGCTCTCACTAGCTTGAAGAGGCTCCAAGACAGGACAATGTTTGGTTAATGTTTTCTCTTGCTGAGGCAAAATACTCAAAACTCAAAATTAAGGAAGAAAAGATTTATTTAGATCACAGTTTGTGGAGTTTCAGCCCATAATCAGTTGGCTCCAAGGCAGGGTGGTATGACACAGGGACAGCAGTTCAAGCAGAAAGAAGACAGATGAAGCAGCAAGAACAAGAGGGAGAGGCAGAGCGAGCCTCTTTTCCTCCCTTATATTATAAGCAGGCTACGACCCCCTAGGATGGGTGTCGCACTCACACCACCTCCCTGTCTTCCTCATGCACAGGATGAGGCTGTTTACAAAGGAATGACCCCGGCTCCTTACTGAGTCACTTAGTTAAACTTCTAAACTTCTCAAGTTAACACAATGTATCAATCATTACAATCTATGCCTTGTGACTTGGCAACCAGACACATTTCTTTAAACTATGGTTTCACAACTCGAACATTATAACACAGGCTAAACAATCCTTAAGAACAAGTATTAAGTCGATCGACATTATATTACATTAGAACAGTTACATTCCCCTCTTGGCCTCCCAAAATATCACACACATCCCTTTTTACAAAAGGTATTTAATCCAACTCTAAGAATTGCCAAAATCATAACAGTTTCAGCTTCCAACACTTCGAACAACTTCCAGTGGTACAAAATAAACATTTTCATTGCAAAAGTTACAAACAGGGGGGTACAAAAGAATGGGAGCAAAGAAGTCCAAAATCCAGCAGGGCGAGCATTGAATCCTATAGTTCCAAGTCCAGCATCTGAAGCAATCCATGGCAAGTTGTGAGCTCCAAGGGTCTTGTGTGATTCCACCACGTTGGCACTCCCAGGGCTTCTTTCTCAAGCTTGCTTTGCCCTGTCCTTGCAGTTTTCCTTAGATGATCCATGTTCTGAGGTTTTCCAAACTTCTGAGGTCTTTGCTGCACTCTAGGCTTCTCACTCACAGTTTCACACACTTTCTGGCCTCCTAGGCCTTTTCAAACTGAGGAGGAAGCCTTTTAACCCATAACTCTTGCATTTTGCAGGCTCCTAAAACCAGCACGACACGGATGATGCAGGTGTCTGCTGCCAGCGGGAGCAGTAGCCAGGCTTTCCTCTCTTAGCAATAGGATTCGAGTGCCTGGATTGCTGAGAACTATGAATCCCATTCCGAGAAATCTCTATGCTGACACCATTTTGGAACATGACTTTCTTCTCAAAGCAAAGTCTTTCACTTTGGCAATTTTGAGACTGCACAGAGTGGAGACTTGCTGCTTCTTGTGGTATCTTCGAGTCATCTTTTCTTTTTTTTCTTCTTTTTGTCTTTTTGAGACAGGATCTCACTATGCAGTTCATGCTGGCCTTGAACTTGTACTGATCCTCCTGCCTCAGCCTCCCAAGTGCTGGCATCTCAGGCATGCACCATGGGTGGACCCATCACTTTTTTTTCTTGGTACTTGGAATTGAACTCAGGACCCTGAGCTTGCCATGCAGGTGCTGTGCTGCCAAGCTGTATAACTGGACCTATCTTTTCCATTCTCTTGTTCCTTCTCAGGAATCAAGATCTTCTCAGCTCTAACTTTGTAATCCACAGCTTTACTGTGGCTTCCATTCTGGCCAGACTTACAACATTTTAAATATCCTGCAAGCCTCTTTGCTCTTGATTCTCAACATCGATCTGGCTAAAAGCCCCCAACAATAGCCACGTCACAGCCTCACTGTTTGTCTGCCCTGAAATTTCTTCTGCCAGATTAATTAGCCCACCACTCTTAATCTTAGTCTCAGGCAAAGTCTCTGGACATGAGTAAAATGCTGACAAACTTTCTGGCAAGCCATAACACATTTCATATGCAGTGTAGTACCAAAAGCTATCCTTTTTCCCTGCAGAAACCCCCTGAGCTTGATCTTTACCAGCACAATTTCTATCACAATTCTAGTCTTCTGAGCAATGACCAGAATCTCCCATACAGAAAATCCTAACATGGTCCAGCACTACTCTTTCAGAAAACAGCTCTGAATTTATCCAAACTCTTCCCACAAGCCATTACCAAAGGCTCTTGAACTACAAGTTCAGGTATAGTCATAGCCAAGACTGCACTCCAAATTCTGTCTTGGTGATTTTTTTTTCCTCTCACTGCTGAGACAAAATACCCAACATCCAAAGTTAAGGACAAAAAGGTTTACTTAGCTCACAGTTTGTGGAAGTTTCAGCCCATAATCAGCTGGCTCCAAGACAGCGGCATGGCAGAGGGGCAAATTTTTTGTTGGCAGGAGGCAGCAAAAGTAGCAAGAGATAAAGCGGGGGCAAGCTTCTTTTCCTCCCTCATAATTTTAAGCTGGCTATCACCCTGTAGGGCAGGTGAAGCACTCACACCTTCACCCTGTCCTCCTCCTGCACAGGATGAGGATGTTTACAAATTAAGAACCCTGGCTCCTTGCTGGAGCCACTTACTTAAACTTCTAAACTTCTCAAATTGACACACTGCATCAACTATTACAGACCAAGACTGCTAAATCTAGTTTACATGCAGACCTTGGGGGACGATTTTAGCTTGCAGGGGAAATGGAATTTGCCACCGGTGGGGGTTACTCTTTAAAAGGTAGCAGGTGATTTGAACAGTGAAATTAAACAGCTCCTCCTATTGCAACATCTCGGAAGTCAAGGAGTGGACTCCATTAGGTTTTTGTCCTGTGATTGAGTCAGGCTTCAAGTTCCCAGAGCTGGTCTGTCTGTCTTAGTCCACTCAGGTCCCTTCCCTAACTCTTTTTGTCTGTCTCCTGGTTGGAAGTGAATGGCACTAGGCAGTGGCATTCACTGTAATTTTGACTATACCTTGTAAAGACACATACAAAAGAAGACCTGGTTAAGAAAATGGCAAGAATGATAGGGTCAGTGAGCTCAAACCAAGAGCGGAGGATTCTGAGGGCAATTGATGCCACTATGTCTTTTACTGTAATACATTTTTAAAATTCATATATTTGTTTATTAAAAGTATTAAATTATTAATTATTAAATAGTCACACCTCATACAGCTAGAATATATATTTCATGAGAACATACTTTTTCTTCTGAGTTAAATCCTATGTATAGTTCCTTGAAAAATGACTCAGATATGATGTATACTTAAATAGCTTTTGAGTGGATAATAAATATATATTATTACACTTGTTTTCATAGATGAAGAAAAATTTGTTTTAAAGATATATCTGACTTAATCTTCTCCAGTGATTTACCTCTCCATAACCTCCAGAATGTAATAAAACTCTGGGTATATGACATCATGCTAATCATTAAAATTTGTCTTAATGTTTTGCATATATCAGACTGCCTCATAAGCAAGTCCTTAAGAAAACTGGTAAAAATAAACACATTTGGATAGAGAGTTTGGTATAGAATAAATGGTCAGGTTAAAAAGTTATACTATAAACCTACTAAAAACTTATTGTGTAATAACATCATGAAAAATATATTCACAGTTTTCAAAACCAATACCTATAAATATGTCTCAGTCACTGTCTTCCCCTGGAACAACACACCAAGCCCCGTAATTTAATGGGGAGGAAGTTCCTTTTGGCTCAAGGTTACTGCCCATGGTTTTGTGGCTCCAAAGCAGGGAGAACACAGTGAAAGGGTCTGATGATCAAAAGCTGATCACATCATCCTGTCCATAAGGGAGGGGCTGGAGAGGGAGACTCACCTTCAAGTCCATGCCTTCAGTAGCCCACCTCTTCCGGCCAGGCCCAGCCTTGTACCTGCACATTTACCTATACATTCATTGATAGATTAGTCTGTCCAGGGGTATAAACATCTCATGATTCAGTAACCTTCAAATAGCCCCACTTCCGAACACATGAGGTTTTCTGGGGAGACAGTCTAGTTCTAAACCCTGAACATGAAGTTTATTCTTCACCTCAGATGTTTAAACAAAGATTAAATTTTTGCCAGTGTACCATGCCCCATGTCTGGTAGAGTGTAATAGAATTATAGAGTGGCGTAGGCCCATCTGTTAGATCTCATGTTGAAAGTGATTACCTTGTTTCTTATCCCTTAAGATATCATTCAGAAGATTCACAGCTGGAGTGAGCCAGAGCTTTAACAAGCACTTATATTCAATTATTAAAATTATGAATCCTGGGAAACAGTGCAACTAGTTCTATACAAGGTTCAAATGCTGGCATCAACAAAAACTGAACCACATCGCTTTTATAACAAAATGTATTATTGACATAATAAGCAACTGGAGTTTAAGATTTAGAAGTCTAAGCAAAGTCCAAATATAGTTCTCTGTGTGCAAGTACATTCAACTTGCTGGGTCTCAGGTGAACATGAAAATTCTGTTGTGCAGCAGGCCGCAGCCAGGTTTGCTGCTTACTGAGACTTTCATTTTCACTGGGCCTGATAGGTCCTGCCTGGAGCTGTGGCAGTGTGGGTGCTTGGGAAGGAGGCTCCCAGACAGGATGACTTGGAAACTTAGTGAGACACTCGTTTGAAACACAAATGGTAATAACAATAGTAATAATAGTAATAATAATAAATTTAAAATACTAGGATATGGCTGGTTATAGTTATGAAGGTCTTTTAAGCCTCAATAACACAGAAGAGAAAGAAAAAAAGAAAGAGAAAGCTTACATTCTGATAATTAAGCTATCAAGAAATAGCAAAATAAACCCCTAGGGTAAATCAAGGATAGATAGAGTCTTTTTCTTAAATTTCTGGTGGTCATTTTTGTGACCTAAGTGAGCAGTACTCAAATATAATTAAATAAATGAGATATTTAGTCCAAACTTGAGACATACATAAAATGCGGAAACTAAGGAAGATTTTATTATTTAAAATATTGGAAAGACATTCAGATTTACTCTATTACTATGCACTACAAAAATAGGAATTCCTTTTTTTTAACTTTATCTTTCATTTACAAGAAAGAAAAGAAAATGTGTGTAGGTACTTGGGCACAAGAATAGCAGGAAGGAGTATCATGGTATCTTAGAATAAATCATATTATTGTTCTTGACTTTTCTGTAAAGTAGTGACACTAATGTTATGATTACTTTCTGACTCATTGACTGCTTGTGGCTTTAGAGTTCTGATGATAAAATTGGCCATGGGGCCAGGGATAGAGCTCAGTGCCATAAACTCCTGTGTGGCAAGTGCAAGATCCTGAGTTTGATTCCTAGTACCCCCAGAAAAGAATAACAATAAAAATAAAATTCACCATTAAATTTTTGCAGAAGATTGTACGGTGGGGATAAAAGATATTTTCCTTTATTGGATAGAAATCAAGCATCGCTCAGGCATCTGGCTGACACTTGGTAAGTCATACTTACACAACCTCTGCGAGGAAGGTTCATAAACTGATGAAAGGAAAACTTGGGCTCCAGATTTTAAAGCAGAGAATCTTATATTTTATTCTATTTAACAAAGGAAGTGAGGGAAAAAGTGGGGTCATAGGACAACAGCAGTGTAGGAGAGAGCAAAGAAGGCAGGGGAAAAGGAAAGAAGGAGAGGAGAAGGGGAGGGCAGGGAAGTTAGTAAAAGGAGAGAGATTTTGATGGGCATTCAGAATGTTCTGGAAATTTTTTTAAGTCTAGAATCTATAGGATGCATTTCTTTGTCTTGAGTCAGGTCTTACTATGTAGTTCAGGCTGGCTTGCACACATATGCTTTCAGCCTGTCTTTGAACTTGTAGTGATCCCCGTTTCATCCTCCTCAGTGCTGAGTTACAGGTGTGTGACATCAACCCTAATCTCATAGGAATTACTGTACTTTCACATACCCAAGGCTCCTTTTTCTCTGTCTGATAAAAGCAGAAAAATATACTTAGCAAAGGATTGTATGATATGCCAGGCCATAATTATAATCATATATATATGTACCTTTAACACTAACGATTTTAATGAAACATCATGATAAACAATGCACTGGAACTATATCACTAAATATTTAGGAAGTTTGAAGTCCAGTCCCTTTATTGCTATCACTTAATAGCATCAATACCACTACTAACAGCAACAAATAAAGAATACATCCCAACATGCTGAAAGATTCATACAAATGGACAAAATTTAATAAGACTTCAATGTTATACCGGGAATATAGATGATATTCACATCATCCAGTCAAATGGCTACTTTTGTACTTTATCATATTTGACTATCAGCATCATTCTAGATATTTCTACTATCTACCTTGAACACATTTCCTGTTTTGTTTCCATGACAGCTTACCCTCTATATTCCCTCTCACTTCTTTGCTTACTCTTTCACATTTTCATTTTCTTTAGCTTCTTCGTTAAGCCACTGTATATCACAGTATGGAAAACATTGAGAGCTATATTCTTTGTTTTAACCTGTCTGTTAAATAGTTTTGCCTAGTTCTTTGATTTTATATATACTATAAGCTGACAACTCTGAAATCTCTTTCACTGTAATTACATGTAGACCTAGATATTGAAGATAAATTTTGTATATTATTCTCATTTCTAAATATTTAGACATTAGCTAAGAAAGTACTAGTTGTCTTACTATTATACTTATCCAGAAGTGGATGAGATAAATCAGCTTAAAAATATACTCCTTTCTAGCATAACTAGAGGCTGTGTTCCCTCAGAGATGATAGATCACGACTGCATGCACATACTCTGTCATCTTTTGCTGCATTAAAGAAAATGTTGATTACAGAATTAATTTTTAAGGTAATATTCACCACAACAGTAATGGAACATTAATTAAAATAGAAGAAAATTTAAGCAAAGGAAGGATACGGGTAATGGAACTCCAGTGTAACAATCATGTACTTGAAAAATATTTAATTGCCTTAAACATTTCTGATGTAATGTTACTTTGTAGAAATGTAAAAAGACTGCTGTAATTTTTGTTCAGCAGTGTATATCCTGAAACCATAACAGAGACTAACTTATCATCTCTATATAATATGATGAAATATTTGCATAGAAATCCATGCACTGTATTGAGTCTGTCTGAAATATATATTTAGATTTTTAACACAGAAGTTAAAAATACAGTCCTTTTCTTCATAATGACCTAGTGATGTAGGAAATACAGCAAACGAAATGGTGGTCCCGTAAGAGTGTATCATTTAGAGATGCCATGGCCATTTTGGTTTTTTGATACTTACCTGAAGAAAGGCCCACCGAACAAATTGATTTTGCAGTAGATCTGAAAAGACAGATAGAATATCCAGAGGGAGGGGCATACAGGTCACGCTAGAATATGTGGAAGGATACTGACAAATATTCTTCGCACAAAATGATTAGGAAACCTCCAGGAAATGAAAGTCCAGTCTCTTTTGATATGGTTTTAAGTGAAGAAATATTGCTTCCAGTAATTATGTGAGTGTACCTGGGACAATGTTATTTTTAATTTAGTAAGATGTTGCCCTGCATTGAAGTATATATATTTAGCTTTGGTTCTATATTCCATATATTCTTTTCTGAGAAGCTCATCTTTCTCCTCTAAGACATGGGCATATTTGCAAGCATTAGGAACGAGATTTCAGTGACAAGCCAAGCATTAGGGTGCTCCTTTCAGTGAAGATCTTAAAAACAGCATAAAGGGAAGCAGCGCATCTCTGGAAAGTGGGAGCACAGAAGGATTTTGTGCAGGAGCACAAGTAGCACTAAAGGATCAGATGGCATCATGGGTAGAAAGGATGGGTATAAAGGGAATCCAGTGAGAAACCTCAGAGAAGCAACAAGACAGTAGGAGAACGAAAACTTCAAAGCAGAGACAAAAATGTAACAACATATAATAGAGAATGACACACACGAGAAAAGTGTCAGGAAAACAACTGAAAAGAGTCTGTGAGACATGTCAGATGCGTTACTAAAGGGTCAAAAGAGAAGACGGTTCCTGAACCCTGATAACTTGCAGAATGATAATGGAAGACAGGATACACAACTAAGTCGGCACAGGATCTAGGAAACTTGCTTTGATGAATTTTGTGCTAACCTTGGCTGCAACACAAGTCCTCCTAAAGCAATGTACTAGAATCATGGAAATCATAATTATATTATGTCAGTACTTACCCATATTAATTTAGTTACAGTTTTTATACATTTATAAAATGATATACTTGATAAAATATGTCCTGATAAATATATAGCTTGTTTTACATAGTTCTTTCTGGCTTCTATTAAAATAGTTTTATTAATTAATTAAATGGGACATTGTAGATATACATAATGATCACATTCATCGTAGATAATGGTAACATGATATAAACTATTTCCTTTTTTCTCATTCTCCTGTCATATCCTCAACTCCACTTTTCCTCACCATTTACAAAAGTTTTTTTTCCATTTTCCTTCTCGTCTCATTTATTTCTTTTTCTTTATTTCCTTTCCCCATCCTAGATATCCTCCCATTTGCTCATTGCCTTCTTATTTTATATATCTAGAATGTATTTCGGCTCTATTTATATGTTCAGTTTCTCAGGCTAAAGAAACAGTGCAATATTTACACGTGTGTTTGATTTATTTCACTTGAGAATATGATATCAAGGTGCATCCATTTACCCTAGGTATGTCTCAAGTTTATCCTTCTTTACGGCTGAGTAGCATTCAATTATATTTTTAAAAAACTTATCTTTTCTATCCATTCATCCTTTGTAGACACTTGAGCTATTTTCAAATTTAGCTCTTACAAATTTTGCTGTTTTAACCATGGATTTACATATACCACTGTTGTATGATATTTTTAATTCTTTTGGGAAGACACCAAGAAGGGAATAGCTGGGTCAAATGAAACCTCTAGTTTTAGGGTTTTGAAGGTTCTCCACAATGATTTCCTCAGTGCATGCACCAGTCTGCACTCCCAACAGTGGAGAAGAGTCTTTTTATTCTGACAGCCCCACCAAAATTGTTATCGGTTGAATTTTTGATAATTACCATGCTTTATGTGTGAGATGTAATCACAGTGTTGTTTTAATTTCCATCTCTCTAATGAGGAATGATTTTAAACCTTTTTTCATATATCTATTTGCCATTTCTACCTCATCATATGAGAAGTATCTATTCATTTCAGATGCCTTTTTTTGGCTTGAGTCTTTCATTTAGGATGTATGATTTTTTAAAGGTTTTATATATTCTAGATATTAATCCTTTATCTGAGGGATAACAATTTCTGCCACTCCGTGGGCTGTTTTTCTCACTCTGTTGGTGATTTCTTTAGCTGTGCAAAAGCATTGTAATATACTTTCAATATATTTTACTATAACATTAATTCTTTGTCAAAATTCCCATGGGAACAGGATTTTATTCATACAGTCTTTGCCTACACCAATGCCTTCAAGATTTCTGCCTACTTTATCTCCCAGTATGTATAGTTTTTTGGTTTTAATATTTAGATGTTTGATCCACTTTAATTTTAGTTTAGTGAATAGTTGTAGACAAGGATCTAATTTTAGTCTACGTCATGTGGAAAGCCAGTTTTTCCAATACTATTTATGAAAGAGGCTGTCTTCCTTCCAATAAAGATGTTTGGCCCCTTTGTCAAATGTGAGGGGAATGAGTGTGTTTGGAGTTTTTTCTATATCTTTAACCTGTTCTACTGATCCTCAGATCTATTGTTTTGCCAGAAAGGTGTTGTTTTTAATCACAATAGCTTTGTAGTATAATTTTAAGTCAGGGATTGAAATGTCTCTCCCTTGTCTTTGTTGTCCAGAATTGCCTTTGGTATCCTAGTTCTCTTCTTACACCAAATAAGATTTAGGATTGTTTTCATTGGTTCTGTGAGGTATTTCAATTGAGAGTCCATTAAGTCTGCACAATAATTTTGGTAATATAGCCATTTTCACTATGTTGGTTCTTACTACCCTATCTTTCCATTTTTTGATATTCTCTGAACTCCTTTTTCAGAGTACTACTATTTTCAATGTAGAGAACTTTTACTTCCTTTGTTAGATTGATTACTAAGTGTTTATTTTTTCTGTTGTTTTTATGAAAGGTATGTTTTACCTAATTTCTCTCTCAGTGATTTAGTGTATAGGAATACTATTAATTTTTAAGAATTGATTTTTATATCCAGCCACAAAACTCAGTTTGGCTATTAAACCTAGAATTGTTTTTTCCTTTTAACCTAGAATTTTTTGATGGAATTTTTATGATCTTCTGTATAGAGTAACATGGCATGTATGAATATTGATAATTTAACTTCTTTCCTATCTTTATTACTTTTTTAGTTTCCTTTTCCTATCTTTATTACTTTATTTATTACTTGTATAATTGCTCTGGCTAATGTTTCCATAACTATATTGAATAGGAGTGGTGACAGTGGGCATCCTTGTTTGACCCTGATTTTAGAGTGCCAGCTTTTATTTTTTGACCATTTAGTATGATGTTGGCTATTGGTTTGTCAAAGATCACTTATATTATATTGAGATAAGGACTATTCAAATTTTCTGTAGCACTTTTATCCTGAATGGTGTTATAGCATTTGAAATGCTTTTTCTGTGCCAGTTGAGATTATCATGTGATTTTTGTCTTTCACTTTTTTGATATGGTATATTACATTTATTGATTTGCATAGGTGGAAACATCCTTTCATTCCTAAAATGAATCCTACTTGGATTATCATGGTGTATAATCTTCTTGATGATTTGCTAAATTCTGTTTGCTAGTATCTTATTGAAGATTTTTACATCTGTATTAATTAGGGACATTGGCCTGAGTTCGTTTTGGTTGGATCCTGCTCAGTTTTGGTATCAGAGTAATACTTGCTTCCAGGATTTACTTTAGGAGTATTTCTTCCATTTTAATTTTATTAAAGAGTTTGATGAGTAATGACATAAGATATTTTCTAAATTTCTCATAAATTAGTAGTGAATCAATCAGTACCAGAGCTTTGCTTTGTTTTTTAATTACATCTTCAATTTTATTGATGAAATTAGTTTGTTTAAAATTTTTATGTCTTATTGATTATGCTTTCATAATTGATATGTATCTAGGAATGTGTCCAGTTCTTCTGTGGTTTGCATTTTATTAGAATAAAATTCTCTAAGTGAATATTAATATTTTTCTAGATTTCTACAGCCTCTGTTGTGAAATCATTTTTTTCATTCCTAATTGCGTGAATTTGAGTCTTTTCTCTCTCTTTTTTGGATAAGCTTTAGTTAAGGATTTATCAAGTTTATTTAATCTTTTAAAGAACCAACTCTTTTGATTCATTGATTCTTTTTATCATTTTCTTAGTCACAAGAAAACAAAAATTAAATTAGTTTCATTAATTTCTGCCCTGATGTTGATAATTTTCTTCCTCATACGAGCTTTTGGCTTGACTTTTCTTTTTTTTTCTAGAAGTTTGCGGTTCCAAATTGTTTATTTTTTTAGTTCATTGTTTTCCTAATGTGAGAGTTTACTCCTGTAAATTTCCCTCATAGAACTGATTTCACTCCATCCTATAAGCTCTGCTGTATTTAATGGCATTATCATTTTATTGTAGGTACTGTTTAGTTTCTTTAATCTGTGACCCATTGGTTGTTTTGGAGGCTATTATTTAATGTCCATATTTTATGGAGTTTTTGTGGATTCTTTTGCCATTGATTCCTTATTTTATTCCATAGTGACCTGATAATATTCATGAGATAATTTCAATGTATTTGCATTTACTTGAGCATGTTTTATGAGCTAGGATGTGCTCTATTTTGGTCAAAGTTCCATGTGCATATGAGAAAATGTGTATTCTTATGTTGTGTGGTCCATTTGTTCATAGATTTTGTTTAGTTCTGATATTTCCTTGTTGATTTTTTTGACTAGTTGATCTATTTGTGACTGTGTGGTATTTCAGTTCCCCACTGCAGTTGTGTTAGTATTTATTTGATTGTTCAGGTCCACTGATATTTGTATTAAGTAGTTGGGTGCACCACTATTTGGTGCATATAAATTCATGATTGCCATCGCTTCCTCTTGCAATTTTCCCTTAACAACTATATAGCAAACTTTTTTGTCTCCTTTGATCAGTATTGACTTGATGTTTACTTTGTCAGCACATAAAATGACTATTCCTACTTTTTCTGATTTACTGCCACGTGAAGTATTCTTTTCCATCTTTGATTCTCTTTGAATTTTTTTGCATTAAAGGTGTTTCTTGTATGCAGCAGATTGTAGAATCATGTTTCTTGATACATTTTGTGAGTCAGTTTCTTTTGACTGGTGAATTGAGCACATTAACATTGATGGTCATGACTGACATGTATTGGCTTATTGTGTGATACTATTTTCTGGTGGTTGGTTCTGTGTATGTCACCTCAGTTTAATTGTTGCCTTGCCTGGTGGCTTCCTTTTATTCTTGCTTTAGGAACTGTGTGTGCTGTTGTTGCTTTCTAACAGATACTTGATATTATTTTGTAGAGCTGGTTTTATGGTCATGAATTTCTTTAGTCTTTGTCATGGAAATAACTTATTTCTCCTTTGATTCTGAAAGTGTTTCACAGGGTACACCAACATGAGTTGGAGGTTGTTTTCTTTCAGGATTTGAAGCACTTCATTCCAAAGTCTTCTTAAAGAGTTTGTGTCAAAAAGTCTGCTGTGATTCTGATGAGCATTCCTTTCAAGGTGATTTGTTTATTTTTGCTAATAATCTTTAATATTTTGTTCTTCTGAATTTCTTAAATCTTGATTATTATATATCTTGTGTAGATTTATACTGGTTATGGCAAACTGGCATTTTATATGGCATTTTATTTGTAATTCAAATTCCTTTCTCATGCTTGACAAGTTTTCTGCCATTATTTTTGTGATCTTTTTATGGCATTTGCCCTTTTTCACTGACTGTGACCAACCTCATGTTTTTCTACTTTACATCCTCTTGCAGCTGTTAGATTGATTTTTCATGGTCCTTTGCTATTTTTAAGAAGTATGCTTCTTTCATGGATGCTAGCCAAAATCCTGTATTCTCCATATGATATCCTCTCCTCACCTTGGAACAGTTCGCTGTACATACTTTCATTGGAATTATTAATATTCAGGGTATCTGTTTGAATCTATTTTAATAATTCAATTTGTTTGTTATGTCAGACATTCATACTTTCCCTCATTTTCCTAAGATGCTATTTATGTCTCTGTTCTAGATTCACTGAGCGAATCTTTCATTTTGATCATACTTTTTTTAACCTTGAATCTATTACTGATCTGATTTTCTCCATAGCCTCATTTATCTTTGTTTTTTTTTAATCTGCTACTGACACTTCAGTAAACTCAGGATGGTGCCTTCTGAGATCCTGTGTCTCATTGTCTCCTGGATTTGTTCTAGGTGGACTGGAAGTTTAGGGTTGCCTTTTTTTCCCTGCATTTTGTGGTTTTCTATTTTTTAATTTTAAATTGTTTTCAGTGTTGATGCTTTAATTTCTAATTGTTGATATATTTGTCCCTTTATCAAGACATCCTTAGGAAATTTTTATTTCTCACAAATGTCTTCTAGATTCAGCTGGCACTTGGCCTTTGTTTCTGTCCCAGGACCCTACCTTCCCCATTTATTAGGGATGTGAAGTTGCTCTATTTGGCTCGGCATCCAGTCATTTGGCCCTGGAGTGTGATGATGGTTACTACCCCAAATAGTCACAGCGTTTTCATAAAGTGGAACAACTGATTACAACTGTATGATGTCCTGGTTAAGTAGTGCAATTAGCAATAGCAATGGCATCCAGTACAGCTTAAAAACTGACAGTGATGATATTAATTTAGTACCTTTAACCAAGGAGTAAGTACTACAATTATAGGTCAAAATTCAATGTAAACCAGGAATTTGTATGCAGTGAGCTACCCCTTACTAAAGTGATTTTACCCTGTGCTGGGGCGGGGTGGTAAGAGGAAAAGGTGACAAAACAGAGAGATGAATGAAGAAAAATATTGTTGAAAGAAGGCTTAAGAACCGAGGATGATCACCTAAGTTCTTTTTGTTTGTTTGTTTTTTACTCTGTTTTATTTTTTTTTTTATTTTTTTACTTTAGAAACATAAAAGTACAAAAACATATTGACAAACAGACACCCATTATCATAGAAAATAGTACAATCACAACTAATCTATAGACAAGGTGATATGGTCTCAACAGTAGTTGTTGCTTTATCCATTGATATCTTCGAATTGTAGATGTATGGATCACCTAAGTTTTGCAAAGTTGGAGAAAACATGAGAGAATGAATAAAAGAGAAAGCAAAGAATATATAAGCAAAACAGAATGTGTAGAGGGAATGTTCAGTCACATGAAAATACCAAAAAAGATAGTTGATGATACAATAGTTGAAGTCAATGATTTTGAATTTAATCAGGTGCTTTATTCTCTCACCAGACTATTTACTTCTTATCATTTATACTACCTAAAGCTTTTTATTTGAATATTGCAACGTTGCTCATTATTCATTATACATATCTTATATGGTTTCTGTAACTTTCACACAGAAGTGTAGTAAATAAATCAGTGTAATGGTCTTACATATTTATAGCTAAACACAAGAGAACAACAATATTACTAAATACTAACCCAGTGTAGAATTGTCTGCACATAAAAGCTTTACTTACTATTTTAAACATATTAAAAGTTATTCATGAATACTTGAAATCATTTTATCATTTGAATAAAAGCTTTGTTATATAATGTCCAAGATTTCATATCAATGTCACTGAAGATTCTAAGCTTTTCCTGTACAGCACTAAAAATTGAAAATGAAAATGAGACTAGGACTTAATGAGTGAGAAACAACCATGCAGAAGCAGTGCTTACCATAGAAGGACAGAAAGTATAAGTTTTAATCGCTAAAAGGGCGTGCATTCCATTTCCCTATTACAGATTTACATTAGGGTATGAAGATCTGATAAAATGTTAAGTACTTAGAACACACATGTATACACACACACACACACACACACACACACAAACACACACACACACTTAGTTCTTCAATGACTTCAAGCCAGAAAACTACACAGTAAGGAAAAGAAAATAGTAAAGTTTTATGGTATTTCAATCTGAGCATCTGGAAAGACCCAGGAGAAAGTGCTAATCTTTATATACTGCCTTTGGTTAAATTGCAATGTGAAACAGATTTATTTGGAATGATTTCAACTCTAAAGTTGGGCAACATTTGTTAAACCCTGGAGAGGACAATGTTTTATTTTGAGCCTAATAAGTTAAAGATCAACCTGGGCCATCTGGGTCTATAATAAGAGCAAATAACAAAATCATAGTTTGCAAATAGCATAGCATGGTTGAAGGGATGTTGCAAACATAGCTGTCTATAGATGCTGTAATTTACAGACATTTTCTTTTCCTCTGATAATAAATTTACTTTATACATTTGGTCTTTTATTTTGGAGAATTATTCTGCCATTTTATCAATACATTTTCAAACAGTATAAGAAAAGTATGATTGATAAAATACAGAAATCTGATACACTGACGGTAATTAACACAGCTTCAAATTATCATAAATTTGCTCTACATATTTTTCAGTGCTAGATTTATCATTTAACAAACTGAATTGTAAATTTATTATTTTAGCTGATTTATTTTCTATTGGATTGGGCTAGAAAAATTTAAAAAATGGTCAGGTTATTTTTCACAAGATTAATCTAAGCTTATGAAATATTTCCAGAAAAACCACCTTTGCTAAATTATACCATAGAATTATATATATATTTTTTACCATATCTTTTTATACTAGCAGTATTTTATTTTTCTCTTTTAGGTAAAATATTTTATTGCTATTGGCAATTCAAGCTAATGTATAAAGATGAAAATATGTTGCTAATAAAATACAACTTGACAACATCAAATTTGTAATAAATAACATGCTTCATGGAAAACTATCTTGTTCTGTATCAGTGATTTTCAACTAGGACTAATACTACATCTTTAATGGTGTTTGGAAATCAATGGAGATAATTCTGTTTGCTACAGACTGAGTAGAGCTATTGACATGTAAATTAAGAATGCCAGGAATATAAACCTCCTCCATTGCGTCCCACTTTGAAATGTCAAACTTTGAAAAATGATCCTACAGTCTTCCAAATTGCTAATGGTTTCATACATACATACGTACATACATACAAGCTTTGTTTAACTGTTCTAAGCAAACAAACTTAGTATTTGTACTGTCAAATGCTAGTTATTATTTATTTATATCAAACCCTAAAATAATATGTATGAGTGAAATAGATTTTTTTAATGTTATGGAGAATAACATTAAATTTTAGCTTATTACTTTTAAAGTGTTTATTAGCTATTGTTTAAAATTTAGACTTTCAATTGCCAAGTGAAAATTGCATACAAAGTGTACAGGAGATGATATGATACACATCGGTATGCATTCTATAGTGACTGCTACAAAGCAACACAGTACTGAAAACTCTTAGTTATGATCTGTGTGTGTTCGTGTGATGAAGGCATACATTAACATTCATGTACTTAGATCTTAAGAAGTTATTTCTTTTGTATCTGAAAGCTTGTACAATTTGGTGAACATCTCTTTGTCTTTCTCAAACATCACACTCAGGTATCCATCATTCTACATTCCCTTTTTGAATTTCTGCTACTTGCTTGTATTAGGGTCAAGTATAGGGTGTAGATCTCTGCTCGACCTCCGAGATGCATCTCATGTATTCATGTGACTCTGAATCTACAGGGGAAGAATAATAGAATAAAGACATTTACACACAGTGACTATATAATTAGCAGTACTTCATTTTTCTCCTTTCTCCTTCTTCATTTTAATTGATAATTTAAACAAATATGCAAATGTAAAGATGAAAATATCATGCACAGAAAATACGATTTGACAAGAAAATTGATAATGATTAGATAATGATTCATGGGAAACTTCTTTTGTATCAGTGATTTTTGACTAGGAGTAGCTGTTGATATAATGTAAAATTATAATCTACACCAGCTATGATAACCTGTACCATTTCTGCTGTGTGTTTCTTAGTACATCCTTAAATCTCTATTTTACATAATATTATAATAATCATATTGTGGAACAAATTAATATCCATGTATTTTTCTTTCAGATCTGTATAATTAATTTATCTATGTGATTCTAAACTGTGCATTTCTAAACTTTTTTATTTGGGGAGGTGATGGGAATGTAATGTGTGATATTGCATTGAGAAAATTCATTAGTGTTTGGCAAGATACCCCATCATTAAATGTTGTCTTTGTCTTGTAATGTATTTCAAAAATTTTCATTTACATTACATAATGTTTTAATTAAAAGCCTGAGACAGAACCCCAGTAATTACATTGTTGCTATTTTCATGGTATGAAAACTTGAACATTATTCTTTTGGTATTAAAAATAGTAATATTTTAAATTACTATTTTACCATTCTCATGTTTGTTATATGGATCAATATTTTAACATACATATTTAATTCAGTTCCTAGGGTAGGATAACATTCACTGACTATCTTTGTAATATACTATCATATATCATGCATATTTTTGGTCTTGCTTTAAGAATATGAAATAATTTAAGCATTCCATAGAATTATTATAAGTAAATATTATATTCTGTTTTTATTTGTTCAATTAAGGTAAATAAATATAACAAAGAAAATTTAAATAGCTTTGTATATTAAAATGATTACTTAGTGACGAACTCATGGATATTGTATTAGTTTCCTAGGTCTGTCACAAGAAAAAACTGACTAGAACTAAAGAAAGCAAGGGATTGGTGTTATCTGAGGGCTCTAGGGAAGGACCTGTCTTTGGCATTTTCTGGCTTTCATTGACTCCTGCAATTGCTAGCATTCTTTGTCTTGTAGCTACATCATTCTGTCTTTTTTGCCATGTAGCCTTCTCCTTCACATCTGCCATATTTTCAGAGTGTTTTCTTCCACTATGACTATTTCTCTCTCCACATTTCCATTTATATATAGGAAGCAGTCATTGGACTGGGGCAAAAATGTTATTTTTACATGAGGTCACATTTGTAGGGCTGAGAGTTAAGATTTCAATACATCTTTTTGAAGGACATATCTCACACAAAATATTTGCTTACTATTTTAATTCAAAGTTCTTGATATTTTGCATGTGCTTTCTTCATTTTCTCACTTCTATTGATGCATGTTAGGAACTTATTTACAATTATACTCTTTCTGGGTATGTAAAATGAAGCATAGAGTATTTAAGTGAGCTACCAAATTCCGCACAAATTTTAGGATGTGGAGCTAATTTGTCAACACAGACAATCTAATCCTATACACACATCAAAACTGATCTTTAAGGTATTATCTCAGGAGTACATGAAGTATTAGGCAGATAAGAAAAACTTTAATGATAGAGGGAACTCATCCAAACTGGAGATTTCCAAGTATTTCCAGGGTACAAGGAATAGCCCCTAAAATTTGTTGGGATGGTTCTTTAAATCTAGATTTAGTACAGACAAACAGTACATGGAGTTAATACTAAGACCTTTTATTATAATGTTGACAAAGTTTAAGGAAGCTCCAGGCTGCTTCCCTATGTTTTCCAAGAGTTTCTAGGTGATATTTCCTTCACTAAGGCAGTCAGTGGTGCTTCAATGAAGTGCACAAAGGCTTTCTGGAAGCACATTTTTAAATATGAATGATAACAACAAAACTCCGGAATAACAGAAGCCAACTAACAACACTTAAATATCAGAGGCATTCTACAAAGAAAAATCACCGTCATGTGCAGGGATAGAGAGATGCTTCATACTACAACTTTCCTCAATGCAAAGTACCTCAAATCCTATAGCTTGGTGATTGCAAAAGAAGCTGCTTACAGTAGACAGAAGACTGAAATGCTGTGCCAAAACTATACAATGCATAACATTTTGACTCTTTCAAAAATGTGGTAATTTTATAGAGTTGCACTGCGTTAAAGAAAGGTACATAATCATTAACTGTTCCACTCAACAAAGCATCAGACACCAGAAGTACAGTTATGCTACCAATCCATATATATATATATATGTATATATATATACACATACACACATATATATATCCAATCCTCCAATCCATATATATATATATATATATATATATATATATATACACACACACACACACACTTCAGGTACAGTGGTGGCTTGTGAAAGTCTTAACTGTAATTGGAGGTATGGTCCATGTCTAATTCACAATGGACTTGCAATTATTTTTTAGACTGCAAATACATAGTTGAAAGATATTTAGCAACATTCCATGGTTCTTTAGGGCTTTTTACAAGTGTCTGTTTCTATTCCTTACCCTTTAAGAGGTGGGAAAACTGAAGCAATAGTACATACCCAAAGGAGCTGCAGAAATCACTACTGTTTTGAAGATTTGAATATGTAACTATGATCACCATCATTGTTAAATATACTTCTTTTCCAAAGCACACCTAGAGATTCACACATTTATTTATGAACAAATAAAATACAGGATAAGATCTGAATCAATTGCTTATCAAGAACACTAGAAAGGCAGGAAATAGACTGCTAAAACCACATGCTCCCACTTTCTGGTGGCCTTAGAGGATAACTGTGAAGACAAGTCTTCAGTAGACCTGTAGGCATGATTTTCTACATGCACAACTTCAGTGGAAAGGGAAGCTAGCCTGAGGTGATACACAGAAAGTCTTGAGCACTGGAAAATATTTTATATACTTCAGAGGAAACTGGCAGGTGTGAGATTGGAAGAAATGGAGTGTACTTTTAAGGGCGATGTGCAAGGCTACACCTCTGAGAATGAGGGAATCTGGATCTTTAAGTCTCACCTTAACTCTTAGCAGGAGTGAAAACCTATCATCAAAGAGTTAGAAGACAGTATGACTGATTATATGGCTGTGTGTATGTTTACAACTCTCCTTAAAACGCTGTAGTTTCTACAATAAGTGCCCAGGAAGACAGTGGTCTTGTGAATATAATGACCATAGGACTCTGGTGAGGGGATCATCAAAGTATTATAATTTTCAAAATTTTATATTTCCATCAAGTTGGAAAACATGTTCTTCCTTGAAAAAATAAAGTTTTAAAATACTCAAGAATGAAAGAAAAAAATAAAATTCACAGAGTGACACTATGGCAAAATGCTTCTTTATAGTGTGTAGATTTCTCAGGCAAACAACATGAGTTTTCCATTTTCAAATTTCACAAATAGCGTAACATTTTTAGGAAAGTAATGTTTACTTTTGCTTAAATGTAAATTGGAAAAATCAAGACATATTGTGTATGTTTTTCTCAACATTGATTTCTGAAGATGACCTCATTGCCTTTGTTAGTTTCTACCTTGTAACGTTTGTTGAGCCAAGTATTTGGTTAAAAAAATATAACATTAAAGATGAAACAGACTTTGAAGTGTCCTCATTATCAAAGAAATTTTTCCCTGAAAACCTTGGTTGCACTGTATCAGTGAATAACTTACTCTGATATCAGAACAAAGAATGGCTTTTTTCTCATGAATACTCGCATTTAGTGCATGTGCAAAAGCATGAAAATAAAGCAGACTAGCATGTCAGAGTGACCTAGCAGTACAGAAAGATCGTTTGTTTGTACTTTTTGTATCTACTTCTATCAAATACCAGATGGTCTGGAAAGGTAAGATAGTGTTAATGAGTCTCAAGATATTGCATGACAATCAGTGCAGCAACCAAGGTCAAACTGCTATCATCTGACTCTCTAAAACAGTCTAATTCAGAAATAAAATCATTTCCTAGAACAGTAAAAAGGTGCAAACTATCACTGAGAAAATGTTTCATTTTTTAATACTACAAGCATCTGTGAGACTCCCTAAATATCACTTTAAACTAGATTGGGTCCCCTGTTTTACAGGAAAGGATTAATTCACCAGGTCTGAATAGGTCAAATTTCATAAGATCCAAAGTAAACTTTCCCATTCTGAGTCCTGGGGCATAACCCCTAGGCCTTTACAGTGTCCTGAATATTAACAAAGATCTTGTTTGCTTGAAGTCATGGGCTAATCCGGATACATTAGGCTAACAGTATGATTCCTAAAGTGTTTCATGGGCCCTGGTGGAGAAATGACTCTCGCAGTTTGGTTTGTAGCCAGAACATGGATCCCTGTGATTTAAGTTGGACTTTGGGAGAGGCTGAAGCCCTCACAAAAGTGACGTGCAGAGTTAGCTAGGTTTATGAGACTGACCCAAGTACATTCCCACACTGTGAAGCATGGCTAAGCTTGTGCAGTTAGCAAAACTCCACTGTGTGTTATCTTTTCTTATTTATGCACCAATATGGAGGCACCTTTACATGAAAAAGTACTGATGGACATAAAAGACCACATAAACACTAACACAATCATAGTGACGACCTCAATACCTGACTTTCTCAATGAACAACTAAACAAAAGAGTCAACAAAGAAGTATCAGAGTTAGACCACATCCTTAAACATATGGACATAATAGCTATTTACAGAGTGTCCTACCCTACTACAACAGCATACATAGGCATCTCTGTAAAGCATATCCTTTCTCAAAAATAGACCACATACCAGTCCACAAATCCAGCTTTTATAAGTCTTAAAGAAACAAAGTTAGCCTCTGTTTATTCTCAGAGCACAGCACAATGAAACTAAAGTCACAGAAGAAACCCAGAAAATTTAGATGCACCTGGATACTTAATAACACCCTCCTGAACACCCAGTGGGTCACAGAAGAAATCAAAAAAGAAATTAAACAATGTCTGGAAGCAAACGGTAATGATAGTACAACACACCAGAACATATGGGACACAATTAAAGTCGCCCTAAGAGGGAAGCTTATTGCAATCAATGCTGACATTGGAAAAACAGAGTGAGCTCAAATAAATAACATCGGGGGGAACCTCCAGATACTAGAAAGACCAAAATAATCCAAGCCCAAGGTGAAATTAAGGAGGGTAATCATACAGGTCTGAGCAGAAATTAATGAAATTGTGACCAAAAGAATACATAGAATCAACAAATCAAAAAGCTGGACAGCACCATATTAAATAATGAAAAACTGAAAGCTTTTCCCCTAAATTCAGGAACAAGACAAAGATGCCTGCTACCACCATTTCTGTTCACTGCAGTAATTAAAACGTGAGGCAGAGGCAGAGCAATCAGGCACGAGAAATAAAAAAGGGGATGAAGATAGGAGTTAGAGAACTTGAACTATCATTATGTGGAGATACTATGATCCTCTACACAGAAGACCTCAAAATGGTATCAAAAGCGCAAAAGCTTTGAGGATCAATAAACAGTTGCAGTAACAAAGTAGGGTCCAAGGTCATCATAAAAAGCCAGTAACATTCATGTATGTAAATAATGAACTGAAGACAAAGGAAAGTAGGAAAGTAGCATCCTTCACAACAGCATCAACACAAATGAAATATATAGGAATTAACCTAACCAGTGAAGTAAAACACATCTACAGCAAAAAGTCTAATATTCTGAAAAAGGAGGTTGAAGAGGGTATCATAAAAATGGAAAGATGTTTCCTGTTCCTGGATAGGCAGAACCAATATTTAAAAAATTGCTATATCTCCACGACTAATAAACTGTACATATTTAATGAAATCTCAATCCAAGTAGAATTTCTGATGGTGCTAGAGAAATCACCTATGGAACCCAAAGAGATAAGATAGAAGCAGATGGAATCACAATACCTGACTTTAACGTACACTACAAAGAAACAGTGATTAAAAACGACATGGCATTGAAACAAAAATTGACATTTGGATCAGTGGAACAAATAGATGCTCCAGAAACATCCACAGTCACACATTCAGCTCTCTCCCCTTGACAAAGGGGCTGAAAACATACCTCAGAAGAATGATGGCCTATTTAACAGGTGATGCTAGGGAAACTGGCTATTTGTATGTCGGAGACTGAGGCTAGCCCACATCTCTCACCATGTACTAAACTAAAATCAAAGCAGATCAAAGACATAAATACTTTAGTGTTTATTTGTTTTAACAGAAACAAACTTGCCAGAAGATAAAACACATAAAACACTTGAAGTCATAGGTATAGGGAAGGACTTTTTTTTAAAACAGAACTACAGTTATACAAGAAATATTGTCACTGAAGATGACCTTATTGCCTTTGTTATTTTTGATCTTGTAACATTTGTTGAGCCAAGTGTTTGGTTAAAAAATTATAACATTAAAGATGAAATACATTTTGAAGTGTCCTCGTTATCAAGTAAAATTTTCCCTTAAAACCTTGATTGCATTGTATCAGTGAATAACTTACTCTGATATCAAAATAAAGAATGTCTTTTTTCTCATGAATACTCACATTTAGTGCATGTGCAAAAGCATGAAAATAAAGCAGACCAGCATGTCACAAGTCACCCAGTCACTCCAAAGCTCCCCTGCCCTTTGCAGGAGAAAAAAGCAGCTCCAGCCTAGCTCCGCTCTGCCTCCCTGGACCGGCCGGCCCGCAAAGGTCACCCGCCCTTACCTTGCTCGCCTCCCTAGACTGGCCAGACTGCCAAGACCGCAGGCACCAGATGTGCTGCTGGGCAGCTACAGCGACCCATAAACACCCCGAAAAGGAAAAAAAAAAAAAAAAAAAAAAACACCTTAAACCCTCGCTTTTTACACAGCTGGCGGCTGCTCTGGTCTGCTGGGGAGCCCCGTACCTCGCTCCTCTGCTATAATAAATCCTCTTTGGGTCAGACGGTCTGCTTTGGTTTGTGTGGGTGGCAGCGACCTAGATCTGGTTAATTATCCAATCATTTGGTCTGAAAACCTAGGAGGGATGCCAGGTCTCCAGCTGGTCTCTCCTAACCGGGGACTCCTCCCCAGGTCCACAGCCGGCCGCCCGTGAGCAGACCACGAGCTTCGGAACTGGCCTGCTGCTGAGGCCTGCATCCAGAGACACCACCGTTCTTCAGTTGTGAGTCTCTTGCACCCCATGCCTGGCCGCCGCTGTGGCCCGTCTCTCCCGCCCCCTATTCTGTTTTCAGAGTCCGGCCCCTCCCTTCTCACCCTGATCCCTCTGTTGCTCTTTTAGAACGTTACTTCTATTCTTTCTGCTGTGCTACTCTCAAATCTTCCTCCCCGACCCCGAGCCCATTCTTTCCACTCCGGACTTCGTTAATTGACTTCACTGCAAATACCTTCAGGGAACATTCTGCAATTTCAGCTTTGACCAGTTCATCTGTTATTGCTTTCTCCTCCTCTGCATCCTGTTCCCTCCTTCCTTCACTTGGTTTCTTTCCTTCACAGATCCCAAGTGACTCCTTGCCCCACGGATGGTTCTCTCGTTTCCTGGGCTTCATGCTCCTCACTCACCTCGGCTCTCTCCCAAGGACCTGTAGACGGGCAGATCGTGCTCCCTACTCTCGTTGACCCTTCCCGACCAGAGACATCCACTCGGGGGGTTGGGTCCTCTAAGTCCCTCTGGGGACTTCTCACGAGCAACTGGGATCGCCTCTTTTTCTCTCCTCATAATCTCCTCCTCTGCCTCTTCCTAACCACGGGGACCTCCGCCTCTCTCCCCTACTGTGATACTTCAGGGCCTCAGGGTTGTTCTCCGTGGCCCTCTCTGGCTCTCTGATCTCAGTCAAACTTCTCACCTTCCTCTGGCAAACCACCTGGCCCCAGCATAAACTGGACAATGAGTCCATCTGGCCCCCTGAGGGCACTCTAGATTTTAATATCCTCCACAACCTCGACAATTTCTGTTGCCGCAACAAAAAATGGTCCGAAGTCCCGTATGTTCAGGTGTACTTTGCCCTCTGCAACTGCTCCCAACTGTGTATCTCCTCCTCCCAGCAACAAATCCTCCTGGCTAAATCCCCTGCCTTGTGCTGCCGGTCCCTTTATGACCACCCTCCTTCATTGTCTTTCCCCGAACCCCTGGATGATCCCCCTCCCTGCCGGCCATCCTCCCCATCTCAGGCCAACCCAAAAGGCCCCCCACCTTGCATACACCCTGCCCCCTCCTCTTCCTCGTCCCCCTCCCCTTTATCCTCTCTCTACCCATCCCTGCCCCAAGACATAGCGCCTCTCTCCTCTCCCTCTTCCTCACATACATGGTCCAAAACTCAATCGGCCCCCCCAAGCTTCGGTCCCTCTGTCCGCTTCCAGCCTCTTTCCCCTGTGCCAAGTAGTGGGAGCTGAAGGCATTGTCTATGTCCACGAGCCCTGGTCGCTCCCACCACCCAACCTTTCCAAACTAGAAAAGTGACTTGGTTCCTCCACCTCTAACTTGTCCTCCTACATCAAGGTGTTTCAATACCTCACACAGATGTACCAGCTCACTTGGAACAATCTGAACACTCTTCTCTCATCTACCCTTACCCGAGAGGAAAAGGACACCATTTGGCTAGCAGCCCAAGCCCAAGTGGATGAGACCCACCACATAGATCAGATCTTCCCTCCCGGGGAACAGGCAGTCCCCAGAATTAACCCCTACTGGGATTACCAACCTAATGCCCCTGGGTCAGTGGCTCAGGACCAAATGATCATCTGCCTACTGGTGGGTCTCAAAAAGGCCACCCATAAGGCAGTTAATTAGGACAAACTGCATGAAATCACCCAGGAGCCCACAGAAAACCCAGCTGCCTTCATGCCTTGCCTCTCCAGGGTCCTCACCAAATTCACTCACTTAGACCCCGCCTCAAATGAGGGTCAACTGGTCCTCAGCACCCCTTTCATCTCACAATCCACCCCCGACATTAGAAAAAAACTTTAGCACCTTGAGGAGGGCCCTAACACTCCCCACCATGAACTTTTAAATCTGGACTTCAAGGTCTTTAATGGCCACAAGGACGAAGAAAAAGAGGAACAACTTGCCCTCACCAAACGAAAATTCCAGCTTCTGGCAACAGCTCTTAACCCTCAGGAACCCAAACAGTCAACTTGGCTCCCAAACAACAAGCAGCCTCCAAGGCCCTCTTTCAAATGTGGACAAGAATGCCACTGGGTGTGTGACCGTCCTAATCCAGTACCACCTCCAGGCCCCTGTCCACAATGCAAGCAGAAGGTACACTGGAAAGTGGATTGCCCTTTCCAACACTGGCGGGGGTCCTCCCCTCCAGCCCCAACAGCTCCCTCCCCTTCTTCACTCATGGACTTCTTGGGCCTTGCCGATGCCAACTGACATGGCCTGGGCTTCCATGCCCCAACCGATGAGATGAGCAAGGTTCTGTTGATATCCAAGGAGCCCAGGGTATTTATCCGGGTGGCAGGTAAGTCCATTTCCTTCCTTGTTGACACAGGGCCTCATGGTCCATTCTCCCAAGTCACTCAGCACAAAACTTTCCCTCTAAAATCATGGTGATGGGTGTCAAAGGCCTTCCCCAACACCCATTCTCCACAGGCCCGCTGCCATGTCTTTATTGGTAGCTAGCTCTTCACTCACTCCTTCCTGGTCATGCCCCACTGTCCGACCCCCCTTTTAGGGTGAGACACCCTCAACAAGCTACATATTAACCTCTCCTTTCCAGGGCCTCTTAGGCCCTCACTCCTCACTGTCCTTCAACCTCCTTCTTCCCCATCTCCTGACACATCTACTAATACCCCTTTGCCCTTAGATCAAGTTAACCTAGCTGTCTGGGACACCACTCAACCCACAGTCATGACCCTCCATGAGCCTTCCCGCTTCCCAAACTGTCCCCAGTTCCCCATCTCTCTCTGTCACTGACTTGGGCTCAAGCCCATCATAGACCAACTTCTCAGATAAAAACTCCTCATCCTCATACACTGTCCCTACAATTCCCCTATCCTACCTGTAGTCAAACCAAATGGGACCTACATACAGGTTGGCCCAGGACCTCTGGGTCATCAGCTCAGTCATCCGCTCTTTTATCCCTGTCATTACCAACCCATACACTCTGCTTAGTCACATCCCACCTACCACCACTCATTTCTCTGTCCTAGACCTTAAGGATGCTTTCTTTACCATCCCACTAGATCCCTCCTGCTACCCCCTCTTTCCTTTTACCTGGGAGGATCCAGCCTCTCAAGTGACTCCCCAGTTGACATGGACCATCCTCCCACAGGTGTTCTGGGATAGTCTCCACTACTTTGGTCAGGCCTTAGCAGCTGACTTGGCTACTCAAATCTCAAACCCAACCACCTACTCCAATATGTTGATGATCTACCTCCATCTCTCTCACCTTCACACCACCATGCTCCTAAATTTCCTTTCTCAAAGGGGCTATCAGTCAAACCTAATCATTAACTGTTTCTTTCAGTAAAGCAACAGAAGACAGTAGTACAACTGCTAGATATCATGTATATACATACATACATATATACATAATTTCCCCTTCTTTCCTTTCTCCTTTCCCAAACCCCAGTTAACCATTAGTTTTGAGCATTTTCCTTTCATTTTACAATGTCTATCACAGCTCCTAATTTTTATTCACTCTTTCAGGTTGTTACACGAGTGAGACAATATGTTGCTTACCCATGCAGGTCTGATTTATTTCACTTATGAGTAAGGTCTCTAGTTGTGACCATTTGCCTATAAAAGCCTTGAGTTCATCCCTCTTTATAGCTGAGGAATACTCCATTATATAAAAGTACCACAATTTTTTTTTATCTAATCCTCAGTGCATGGACATTTGTGTTGCTTCCACAATTTAGCAATTACAGATTGTGCCGCTATGAACATGGGTACACATATATCCCTGTGATATGATGTTTTCAGATTTTCTGGGAAAATACTCAGAAAAGAGCAAGCTGGGTTGAATGGGACTGCTAGCCCTAGTTTGCTGAGGAATCTCCAAGCTGATTTCCACAGTGGTTTCACTAGTCTACATTCCCACCAACAGTGGAGAAGAGTTCCTATTTCTCCACAGCCTCACGAGCGTTTGTTATTGGTGAATTTCTTAATGCTAGCCATTTTTACGGGAGTGAGGTGAAATTTCCGTGTTGTTTTAATTTGCATTTCTCAAATGACTAATGATGTTGAACTATTTTTTTACCTGAGAAATCATTTTGAAGATATCAATACGTAATACAACCATTGTTAATTTCCTTAGACTTTGTCTGTAACTCTATTGTTTGTACGCTATTTTGTAAATGGATGTCTGTTTGCTAATATGTTTCCTTCCTTTATTTTTAAAATAAATAAATTTTTAAAAAGAGGGGGCTATCGGATTTCTCATGACAAGGCACAGCTAGCTGCCCCCTCTGTCTGATACCTGGGGTTCCAGCTCACCCCCACCACCCGCGATCTCAGAGTGGACTGGAGGGAAGCTCTATGTTCCCTCATGCCTCCCACCACCAAACAATAAATTCAATCTTTCCTCGGGCTCACAGGATACTTCCTTCTCTGGATCCCCCATTTCGCCTTTGTGACACGACCCCTGTATGATGCAACTCGAGGTCCCATAGAGGAGCCCATAACAGACCCCCATCTCATCCAATGGGCCTCCACCCTGATCAGAACTCCGCTCCTACAGTCACCCACTCTAGCCTTTCCTGATGCAACTCAGCCATTCTACCTCTTCACTTCAGAGGCTCCCAGAACAGCTTTGGGGTCCTGGGTCAATACAAAGGCCCTGATTTCACCCCCATAGCATATTTCTCCAGACAACTAGACCCTACCACGAGGTTGGTTTCCCTGTCTCAGAGCCTTGTCGGCCACTGCCATGTTAACACAAGAAGCCCAAAACTTATACTGCAGGGACAAATTATGGTCTATTCCCACACTGCCTCATGGACCTCCTCTCACACTAGGCCCTACAACTTCTGGCTCCTTCCCACCTTCAACTCTTCCACCTCACTTTTATAGAAAACCCACAGGTCTCCCTAAAACTGTGTGAGGCCCTTAACCCCACTTCCCTTCTCCCCCTCTCTGACCCTGAGCCTACCCACTCCTGTCGAGAAGCCCTCACTGACCTCATCCCCACTGCTACCTGTATCAAGACCCAACCCCTACCCAATACCCAATGTTTATGGTTGATACATTGTGTCAACTTGGGGAGTATAGAAGTTGAGCTGAGTGACTCAGGAGGAAGCTAAGGTGCTTACTTAATATATATCCTAAGCCTGTGGAAGAGGAGGGCATGGAGATTTGTGTGAGAGATACATGGCCCCGGGGTAGGAGTAGCCTGTGTACAATGTAAGGGAAGAAAAGAGGCTGCTTGCAGCCATTCCTCCCTTTTGCTCTTGTTGTTTTGCTGTGTGCTGCTGCCATGAATGTTTGTCCTCTGCCATGTGCCACTCTGCCTCTGAGCCAGCCAAGTATGGACTGAAACCTCCACAAACTGTAAGCTAAATAAACCTTTCTTTCCTTCATTTTGGGTGTTGGATATTTTGTCTCAGCAAGGAGAGAAAAGTAACCAAGACACCAATATACCTGGTTCATAGATGGGAGTCCTGCTTGGGCCCAGATGAGCCCAGGGCAGGATACACCATTGTCTCTCTAGCCCAAACTATTGAGGTCAGTTCCCCTGCCCCCCAGCACCTCCTCCCAAAAGGCAGAACTCATAGCCCTCACCCAAGCCTTGCATCTGGCCTCCAGGACTACTGTCAGTATCCACACAGACTCCAAATACACCTACCACATAATTCACTACCACATGGCCATCTGGGCAAAATGTGGGTTTATCACCACCAAGGGCTCCTCCATCCAAAAAGGCAAGCTTATCTTGCAGCTCCTGGAGGTGATCCCCCTTCCCATCCAGGCTGCCATAATTCATTGCAGAGGACACCAACAAGTCACCAACATGATATCTAAAGGCAATGATCAGGCAGACAGAGCAGCCAAACAGGCAGCTCTCAGGCTCTGGACCCTCCCTCTCCTCTGACACACACCCAAGCTCTTGTCACCTCTCCTTCAGGCACCAAGGCATTCACTTACTCACACCACCAACTAAAACTTCTCTCCCAAAAGGTTGCTTCATCTGGCCCTGAAGGCTGGCTCCTCCTGGACGGTAAATATTGCCTCCCAGATGACCAGGCCCAAACCTTTCTCAGCCAGGTCCATGACTCCCTACATATAGGACGGAAATCACTGAAAAGACTCCTAGATTCCATTATATATTTCCCAGGCCTCACCTCTGCCCTCCAAAGATTTCCTCCCAATGTCTGACTTGTTCCAAGATCAACCCACAAGGGTCCCTACAACCTCCCAACCTTCTCCCCCAACCTTCTCCCTGGAGAAGACTGACAGATAGACTTCACACACATGCCCAGATACAAAAACCTCACATACATTTTAACCTGAGTGGACACCTTCACTGGATGGATTGAGGCATTCCGTATCTCCCATGAGACAGCAGACACTGTCACACAGACCCTGCTATCAGATATCATCCCTCGCTTTGGCCTCCCACATGCCATCCAGTCAGACAATGGACCAGGCTTTATCTATCTCTAAGATCACTCAACAGATCTCCGAGTCTCTCAACGTTCGGGCGAACATTCCTTCTCCAGTTTACCCCCTGCTGCTTCTAATCCCCTAGCCAATTACCTGCCTCTCCTCTTCCTCATCTGCAACCTCCTACGATCATATGCTGACCAAAACATACCCAAACCTGACAAAAACCTCAGTGCCCCTACAGGTACAACCAGGTGACCAGGTCACATTAGAGGAGTAGCAAAGAAAATCTGTCAGCCCCAGCCACCAAGCTCTGCTGGCTAGGCCCATTCACTGTGGTGCTTAGCATGCCAACCACCATCAAGCTCCTTGAGAGATTGGCCTGGGTCCATCTCACCTCCCTTAAGAGGGACCCCCCGTGGACAGGACAGTAATCACATAAGCCTACGTGGTCTTCTAAGGCTCTCTCCCCCACAGAGCTCCTTCTAAAATGTACTCCTCTTCTTCTCCATATCCAGAATGATCAGCCTTCTTCTCCTAAGTGTTTCCATTCCCCTCTGCCTGGGCAGCACCCCGGGGGCCTGGTGCTTCACCGTCAGTGCTTCTGGCCAACAGCTCAATTTTTCAGACACTCCCTTGACTGACTGTTCCTCCTCTCTCTCTTGTTTGAAGTCTGCACCCCCACACACACACAAGTTGGTCCTCCTGTAGCTCGCTCTTTTGGGAACACTCTTACTCACACAGTTCCAAATATCTCTGTTTCTGGCCAGGCCTCGACACTAATGGCCCCCTTGGCAGTCAATGCAAAGATTATTGCCCCTTCTGGCCTGAGGTATAGATGGGTTCCTGGTCTTCCCAACCCAGTAGAGGAAAAATCCACCTCTCTATTTTGCTCTGACCCCAAACTCATAGCCCTTGTTCCTCCCATAACCGCAACCCTATCAAGCTCACTCTCTATAACCTCTTGAAGAAAACTGGACCAAAGGAGTCCAAGTAGCCATTCGAGTGAATGTTACTGGCTAAGACCCCTGCTGCAGAATAAGGATCACTCCAGCCTTGGCTGACTTCCCAACTCCACCCCCTGCTGTACAGAAAATCAGCAAAAAACTCAATTTCTCTCTCCCCCAGGTACCCATACTGGCTAATTTCTCCAAGGCTCTCCTCCAAGCCATCCACCAGACCCCACTTAACCTCTCGGAGTGCTGGATCTGTGCCTCCCTGCTAGACGCCACAGTCATTATCATTCCATGGGACTGCAACTCCTCCACTCCCTGCACCTACCAACCCCCGCTGCACCACAGCCCTTGACTACATCTTCGTCCCCCAGACCAACTTAACTCGCTATAGCTCGACCCAGATCCTTAGCTCTCTCTCATGCAACCAGACCATAATTCCCACCCATTTCAGTGCACCCTCTGATCAACCCCATTTTTGGTTCTGCAACTCCACCCTTTTTCCTTGCTACCCTTCCAATACTACATGCCTTCCAGTCCTTCCTCTGCCTAATTTACAGATCTGCATGGACAGGGAATTCACCAATCAATTCCTGTACCCACTCCATCGCCCACGACACAGCATCTCTACTGGCATTGTTCTGGGCTCTTCATTCTTGGCTGGGGTGCTAGAAGCCTGTGCTTTGGGAACTTCTATAGGCCTTAGTCTCCAGCTTAGTAACCAGCTGACTACCCACACTGAGCAGGTGGCCTCCACATTTGACCTTGTCTATTCTTAAATAGATAAACTAGCAGCAGTCATCCTCTAAAGCAGATGAGCTCTAAACCTTCTTACGGCAGAAAAGGGAGGCACCTTCCTCTTCTTGGGGGAAGAATGCTGCATCTATGCCAACCAGCAGGGTCTGGCCCAAGAAAAGATTGAACAAATGCGAGACCAGGCCCGCCGACTTCATAGCAGTCTAGCTTCTCCTGCCTCAGACATCTGAACATCCCTTCTTCCTTGGCTCCTCCCGCTGTTGGGCCCCCTAGCAGTGGCCTGCACCCTCCTCCTTGCAGCCCCTTGAGTTCTCTCACTCGCTTTCAACACTGTTTAAAAACTAACAACTCAAGATTTTAACCTTATGCTTCTTTCAGATCTCCAGGTTCAACCAGTCCCAACTGATGATCCAAACAGTCCCTTTGATGATGACCCAGTTCCAGGATCCAAACAGTCCCTTTGACGATGACCCAGTTCAGCAGGAAGTAGCCACTGACAAACAATGTCTCCCCATCCCCCATTAGATCAAGTCTGAAATGATAAGTCACCCAGTTGCTCCAACGCTCCCCTGCCCTTTGCAAGAGAAAAAAAGCAGCTCCAGCCTAGCTCCCCTCTGCCTTCCAGGATGGGTCAGCCTGTGACAGTCACTCCTGCCCTTATCTTTCTCACCTCCCTAGACTGGCCAGACTGCCAAGGCCACAGGGACCAGATGTGCAGCTCGTCAGCTACAACGGCCCGTAAACACCCCCCCAAAGGAAAGAAAAAAGCCTTAAAATCCTAGCTCTTTACACAGCTGGCGGCTGCTCTGGTGTGCAGGGAAGCCCCAATCCTTGCTCCTCTGCTATGATAAATCCTTCTTGGGTTAGAGGGTCTGGTTTTGTTTGTGTGGGTCGCGGCATCCTAGATCTGGTTAATTGTCCAATCAGTCACAGTGAACAAATGAGATTATATCAAACTGAAAACCTTCTGGACAGCAAAGAAACAATCAACACAGTGAAGAGACAACCGACAGAATGGGGAAAAGAAAACTTTTGCCAGCTTCTCCTCAGAGGACAATATCTAAAATGTATAATGATTTTAAAATGTAAACCACCCCAAATAAAAGATCTAATCAAAAATGGGTAAAAATGAATAGATACTGTTAGAGGAAGTACAAATTACAGCAAAATATGAAAAGAATGTTGAACATTTCTGGCCATTAGAGAAATGCAAATTAAAACAAGACGATTTTTATCTTACACCAGAAAGAATGTCAGTGATCAAATAATAACAAATGCTGTCAAGGCTCCAGTGAAAAATTAACCCTTTTCTTTGTGGCAATGTAAACTAGTAAACCATAATTGAAATCAGTATGCACATTCTCTAAGGACTAAAATTAGAAATTCTATTTTACTAAAGTCATCATATTAGAATGAAATTCCCATACCAATGTTTGTAACAGCAAAATCTCATCATAACCAACCCTGGAAGCAGTCTACATGTCTATGAACAGACATATGAGTAAAGGAAGTGTGGCACCTAAACATAATGAAATACTACTCAGCTATAAAGAAAGATAAAATCAAGACATTAGTAGGTACATGGATATACCTCAGCTGTATGATGTTTTTTTTGTTTTTGTTTTTGTTTTCTTTTTTACTCAGGACCCTGTGCTTGCTAGGCAGGCGCTTATTCCACTGAGCTATATCCCCAGCCCCCATCAGCTGTGTGATGTTAAGAGACATAAATAAGGCACACAAGTTTAATTACCATATGATACTTCTCATTTTAGTAAGGAAAAGTGTAAAGAAAGCAAAAGAAAAAGTGAATCAAAAGAAACAAAAAGGTAGATATTTTGCAAATGCGAAGGGGTCAAAAATGAGAGTGAGAGAATGTAGGGAGGGAAGTGGTAAGTTAAAAGACTTAAGATGTGTCAAGTACCTGTGCCAAACACACTCAGTGATGCAAACATTATTTGTCATAAATATGAACTACAAATAATATTTATAATAATGAAAATGGGAAGGAGGTTGTAGAGATGGAAAGTGGGAGGTGGGTAGGAATGGAAGGAGAATAAACGAGAGTTGAGGTATGTTACGTAAATGCTCCTACTCCCTAAGATGAATGTCAACATTATGTATCATAAAGGTGCATTAATAAAATACAGTGTAAAAACAGTAAGTGCAACCATACCATTGCTGAGAGACTTAAGAATCATATGTGTGAATCCCCTGGGAGAGCACAACTGAAGATTGTCCCTGCCTGGTTTTGCCTGGAACCTGGCCTATGTAACTTTCCCTGTAATGCACTAAACCATGATGGTAACAGCTTTTCTAAGTTACGTGAGTCTTTCCAGAAAAATTAGTGAATCTTCGTGTGCTCTTGGTATTTCAGAATTGTGTCTCTCTTTTCCTTTATCTTTCTCCTTCTTTGCGCTAGTAAGGATGTCTTTTATTATACAGGCATATTTTATTCATATTTTTAAGATGCAAACATTATTTTAAGAGTAAAAGTTGTTTAGTAAATGCAAGTAAAATAGAAAATGAGAATTAGAAATTTTTTAAAAAGGTGTTTCAAAGCAGTTTGCAGGAGCATTTATTTGGTCACTGTGGAAGGCAAGATACAAGCTTTACAGACTTTAAATATAGATGCCCTTCATCTTGATAGCCAATATACTCCCATATTAAAAATGATTTAGCCATTTTACTCTAGTTGGTCTATAGGCAACGACCTTAGGCCATTAACATTTCTGATATAAAGTACCCTATGTTGCCTTTTGGAAACTTTAATTATTCCATGTGTTCTTTGAGTCCTGAGAACCTGGAATCACCACTTAAATTTTTCTACTCTGTATATGTCTAACATCTCCTCTTGTTTACAAGATAAAGAATCTTAACTAATTCAAAAGGCTATTATTATCCTCATGCTAGCATATAGCTCTAAATTTCATGAAAATTTACACATAAGGGTCACTGTAAAACTAGTGACTGTAAATTTGTCTCTCTTGAGAAATGCGAAGGAGATTGGGAAATTACACTTGTGGGTGTGTGTGGAAGGGTCAGAAGTGTAATGTTCCGCAGCCCCTTCTCCTGGGGCGCTCTTTCCCTGCTCCCTGTTTCCTGGATCCCAAGACTGGAGCAGCTCTCTTCAGCCATGCCCCCCGCAGTGAGGCCTGGGGCTTGAAACCAGCTGGGCAGGGACTGAAATCTCTGAAAATATAAATCATTTTAAATCTTTTCTCCTTTAAGATGCAGGTATCAGGCATTTTGTCCCAGCAATGAAAACTCACCTATATAACCTTTTCCCTGAAAATGAGACTTGGCCAGAAAATAATCAGCCGTGAAAGCTAGAGATCAAAAATGTCTGCCCCAATGAGCCTATCCTTGTCTTATTGCCATCACAATTGTCTTGCTTGGTGGTTACTCTGTAAGGCAGTTAATAGCAAGAGTAGGCTGATTGGGAAAGCCGCTTTTGGTCTCCAGTTTTCAAGGCAGATTATCTTTCAGCTGGACTTTATTTTTCAGGGAAAAACATACTCAAAAACTTGGTAAGTGATAAAGTTGAGACTAAGATCACAACTCCTCTTTGAATGCATTTGTATTATTTGAGCTCAGAGAAAATATCTATTAAATGTCAAGATAAATATACCACAATACTTCTTATTAAGGAAGTCTCATCTCACAATGTGACATTAAAATGTAGAAATATGACTTTTTATGGAATGTCTGAAGTTTCAGGCATATGAAGAAAATATTCACGGCTTAGTTTTAGGATTGCATATTGTGATGATTAATTTGATACCAAGATAGCCAGCTAGAAACATAACAGATTTCCCTCCATAAGTAGGTAAAGTTTGTCCAATTAATTTGAACATTGTGAGAGACAACATTGACCTCTCCAATAAGAGAATTTTGCAGACGTCCTTTGGATTTGAATTATACCACATTCTCCTTCCTGGATCTTTAGCATGCTGGCTTCTCTATTTACTCACTATATCAAATGATTGTAAAAAGATAGTGAAAATACTATCTCTTTAAAGTACAAATAGGTAAATGATTTTCATAAATTACATAATCTTTATAAAGTGGCTTTAAGATACAAAATAAGATATTGTTTATCTAAAATGAAAATTGTTTAATATTATAATATTTTAAAAATATAAACCAATATAGAGCATCAGCTTGTGATTATATATCACTTTTTAATCTTATTTATGTTTTCCTGGTGTACAGAAGTTATTGCACTAAAATCTGTTATTGTTCAAAAATCATGAAAATGCTAAATATTAAAAAGAGATTTATTTCAAAGTACATAAATGTAATCTAATTGGGATAGAAATATAACTGTAAATTAGATATTATTCTTAAAATATAACTGAATAATAGGCAATGGATATGAACAATTTTGTTACATGTAGAAATCCTGAAAGATTTCTTCTCAGTTTTTCTTTCCTAATTCACATCTTTGGACCTGTGTCAAATTCTACAATTTTCCCTTACTCCACATAATTTCATCTGAAATTCAGAGTAGATATGTTCATGAGAAGGGCTGATTGGTGTTTCCAGCCAACTCTCTTAAGCAGATTGACTTTTAAAACTGGAAAAAATATTTAATAATATATTTGTGAATGAAACTAAGAATTGTTGTCAGTGAAAACATGTACAAAAGAGGATCAAGAAAAGAAAGTAATGAAGAGCTGTGAGTGCTACATTTCAAGCCTCCTTTCATCTAGGGAGATGTGTGATTCGGGAGGACACTGGGCAGACTCTGAGCAAGAGTCCAGTGATCCATGGGATAATGGAACAAGAAGATAGCACAGGATAGCTTTCGGCTTTGCGTTGGAACATCAAAGTGACACATTCTAGGTAAGAGAGGAAAGCCCAGCTCTCATAAGGGTGAAGTCCAGGTTATAGCATAGATAGGCAAGCTCACTATGTTTTTGTAATATGAGCTTATCCATGTCCTCAATCTACTTGTTACTCAGAAGGAAGTTGAAATTTTTCTAAAGAAAATATGTAAAACCTCAAATAATATACAGATATTTCTGTACAATTCCTATAAAGCAGTATGACAGAATTAGACCTATTGTGGCCAATAATAACACATTAACAAATTGTTTGGGTTGTAACACAATTGAGATGATTGAGTCACACCCTTTATTTATTTATTTATTTATTTGTTTATTATTTAAAAAATATAAAAGTACAAAAACATATTAACAAACAGACACCAATTAGCATAAAAATAGTACAATCACAACTAATCTATAGACAAGGTGACATGGTCTCAATAGTGGTTATTGCTTTATCCATTGATATCTTCGAAGTATAAATATATGAACCCATATACAGACATGCAAATTTAGTCAGACAATTAATCCTCTCAACAACAGAAAAAGCACAAAAACCAAAAATCCAAAGACAAAAAACAAAACAGGCAAACAACAACAACAACAAAAACCACCAATAGTTGCTGCTTTGCATATTGATATCTTCGAAGTGTGTGTTCAGGATAACACATACAGACATACAAGATTGATCAAATAACCCGTCATCGATTATTCCTTAGCATTAAGTGATATAATACAATAGTAGAACCATGTTAGCCCTCCTGCTTATATGTATATTCATATATACAT